>JAGDQP010006404.1:17361-51057 GCA_022664845.1 Lepisma saccharinum | reverse complement strand
ACTCGAGGGGGGGGGGGAATCCTAATTCTACTGTATTGTACCGGTATTCTCTGAAAAACTTTGGTCAAAGAAAATATACATACAGGCAACACATGAATACATTCATTCACAGTCTATTTTAAAATACATCAAATATATTTGAAGCAGTGTTTCTTATAGAGATGTGACCAGACTGAATCGATCACCCCCAAGTAAAAACAACAAATTTTGTAAAAACAAGGGTTCATTGATTATTCTACTAGAATTACGCCCTCTCTCCTCTTTTACCCCCTCTAAAGATCTAAACAAAAAACAGAACACTTTTCCTGAAAGAAAGACTGAGTTGAAGAGGGGACGAAAGAACTACTACATATCAAAGATGCCATAGAAAACGACATTCAAACGCCATATCCACGGTATCCAAAAGTTGTGCTAGAAGCACGTAAGCTCAAAAAACAAAAATAGCACACGGATACTTGGAAACCCGAGCATCTACAAGCTTTTGAGCAAGGTGTTCAGAATTATTTATGAGAATTTCTTTCAGCTAGATAAGCTAGCTACAAGATTGGTTTCTACTGAACATACGACACATATCAACCCAAGTATTGAGATCTCTGGTCTCTGCACAGATCAGAAAGTGAGTGATGATTGATTTCCAGGAATCCGGACTTCCATCTTCAATCATGGGCGAATTTATGGGGGGCAATTCCCCCCCCCAGTCATTTCAGAATGACTTAAATATTTCATTATAAACGATAGTTTTTAAAGTAATCCCCCCCAGGGTCTCTCTCCTAAATCCGCGCCCATGTCCTCAATAAAATGAAAATGTTGTTGCATTACACCAAATGTTGTTTTTTTTTTCGCGCAAGGGAAATGAAGTCTAAGGGCCAATTGCAAGGACGAAGTTTAATCTTAGTCTAAGTTAAGCCTAGGGTTGAACATCAATTTTCGAATGCACCAGCTTAGCCTACTAAACCAGGGTCTAGTCTAGGTCTACGTCTTTTTGCAATCGGGCGCAAGTCTCGCAAATTCATCAAGGAAAATAATGAAACTTCTTATTTGCCCCTTTTTTAAAAGTTTGTTCCAGCATGCTGCATGTTTTTTAATTTCCGTACAATTTGAATAATAGACCTACTATTTATCTAATATATTTACAGAAATAATATTTCTAGTTAAAATTTGATACGTCCGTGCATCGCCCTGGTGTGTATAGACGTTCTCATCTCGTATCCTTTGCACCAAGCAGAGCCAGCACCACCAAGCGGCAGAAACAGTGAACTTCACGACTTCCCTCACTTAGAGTTTAAATCGCCCTGGTGGTACCTTTCTAGATCCACACGCCTTGGAAAAAATCCTTGGGAATCGAACCAGGGACCTTGGGTAGCTAAGGGAATCGAACCCGGGACCCCTCAATCCGTAGTCAGACACGCTAACGACTAGGCCAACGGGGGTGGTCACGCAAGTATTATTCTTCTTTAAATGCTATTAGGAAATGCAGTTATCTTCTTTCTCCTTTTCCATCAATCTCCAATTGAATCGTTCCCCCGATAACAGAGCAAGGTTGACTCAAGCTTACTGCAAGCTTGCATAAAACTTGACTCATACTTACTAGTTAACACCTGACAAGATTACTGCAAACTTTATATCAAGCTTGAAACAGGCCTGCTATGACACACACTAGCGAACAAATATAGCAACGCAACGGTCCACGGCAAACTTGAATCAACTTAGTACAGTCAATTTCAAACTTGAATCAAGCTTGTCATCGTTAAGTGCATAAGTAAAAATCAACTGAAAGTCAAGTGTGTCCTAAGCTTGCATGCAATGTGGGTCACTATACAATCTCTGCAAAAACGATGTACTAACTAGTTTCTTATTCTCTTTTTCTTATTGTCCCCAGCATTATTTGTATCTTCAGCACTTTCTCAGTGTGTATATTTTGTTTCTTTCTTATAGTAGCCATTTTCTCTCCATTCCACACGTCGAAAACTTCCAGTTGTCTTTTTTTTTACTTTTTTGTAGAGTTCACATTTCAGCTCCATACAAAACATTTTAATCCAGTGTTTGTCTCAGAGTGTAGTCCGTGGAACACTGATGGGTCGTTAAGTGATCAGCAAGATGTCGTAAGCAAATTTTGAAAAAAAAAAAACAGACTTATCAATTAATTTTCTTAGATGAAGAAAGCTTTTTTGTGTTTTCTCAATCTCTATATCATCTATTTTATTGAACTTTAAGTTTCACTATCAGCCAGAATCCAAAGGATATAAGTGACATTGACAAATAAAAAAATTCGAGGTAATCTTTTATATATAAACCAAAATATATGAGACACAAAACTATCATATTTTGTACAAAGAAACCTTAGACATTAATATGTCAATGTACAAAATATGACAATTTTCTGTCGCATATATTTCTGGTTAAATATAAGGATTACCTTGATATTTTTTATTCGTCAATGTCACTTGTATACTTTGGCTTCTGGAGTTGACATATGTTCTAAATGTAAATTTGGTTGAGCTATTGCATTAGATTAGACAAGACTATGAATACACTAAACTATATTTGTTCCTTGTTCTTAATCAATCTCCCAACAACTGTTATACGTCACTAATTGCACATTCATATACGTTATTTTCATATTCTTTATATTTTGCCTTTAACAGCTGATTCAGTACACGATATAACTTAGTAAATATTTGAAGTCTCATAATAAATCACAACATGAAAATTCTTGCTACATTGGACCTTTCTCCTATTTAATTTTAATGTACAGCCAGTTTCATAGAAAATGATCGACAGGTTGCATAATATAGCAACACCGAACCAGTATTTGATACAGATTTAAAAATAAATGTTCCATAGTTGCGTGTTGTCAAGTTGTACAATTTGAGAGTGGAAAAATTGTTTCATCAAACTTTTTTTTTTTAATTTGAGGCTACGTACACAAAACAATTATCTTTCTACATATTAGTAAATCTGTAATAAGACGAATGTTATGTTAATTCAGTTATATAGTTAAAGTTATAATCTTAGGATGGACGTGAAGACATACTGAAATGCATAGGGTAGACCGAATCTTTTTCCATCAAGGAGCTACGTCGATCAGGCGGGAAAAACTACGGTCATAATTTACGAGATTGTTTTCACGCTTTCGACTAAAGTACCATTGGAGGAAAAATATCGCAAGTCATGGCAGTCTTGACCTGTTATTTTTTCTTTTGATTAACATATCCCCTTCTCATTGAACATGTCCCCTGACATATCCCCTACTCATAGGGTAGCCCCCGACTACCCTATGAGTAAAAAATGGTGAAACTTCAGATGGATCATGTCCAATGTCATGGACGTTCATGTAAAGTATAAAATAACCGCGCGGAAAAGTTCTGTTGTCACTATATTGAAAGCAGTCAAATAAATTAAACTGAAATCTAAAGTCAGTTTCTATTAACCTACTATCGCTAAGACTCTAGCCTGTATTACAGGCTGAGCGCATAGAAGAGATAGGCGGAACCAGATCCTTAAGGAACCAAGAATCGGATACAAAGAAAAGGGATCTGTCGGATTCGGCGGATATCGGGTTGTAAGTTCCGGATCCTCGGTAAAAAATCTGGATTGGAGTATCCTATTCCAAGATAAGGGTCCGGATCCTGGGTCCATGTTCTGGATTCGGGTAGCCTGTTCCAAGATACGAATCCTCGGCTACAAGATCCGAGTCCGGGTACAAGGTTCTAAAATCCGAATACTCGACTCCAATATTATCCAAAATCGGATCTGTTAGGATTCGGGTAGCGAATCCGGATCCATGTGTGTATACTTATTGCCTATATTATAAGCATACCACAAGGAATGGCTGCAGCATCGGTAGATGAAAAATGGCTGCATAAATCAAGGTCACTGAATCCAAACCAGAATAAGTTTCTCTGTACTTGTTTTGGTTGAGCCACTAGCCAGAGTTAAAAAGATGAACAGACAAGCAGACGAAGTGAAATTAAGGGAAGACCAAAAATCGGTTAAATAATAATAATAATTATTATTATTATTATTTTCATATCCTGTCACATTTAGTATTTTCATTTCTAGTCTAGAATAGCGGTAGTCTGAACAGCATCTTGAAGGAATCGAGACCCGGATCGGTTACAAAATGCGGTTCCAGTTCCTCAGTTCTCAGATCAAGATCTGGTTCTTCGATTCTAAGATCTGGATATGGTTCCTCTGTTCTAAGATGCTGATCCAGTTCCTCGATTCTAAGATCTGGATGTAGCGGGCGGTAGGTTCATCATTTCTAAAATTCGACTCGGGTTTCTCGGTTCCATGATTTGGATTCGGTGCCACGGTTCTAATATCCGTGTCCGTTTTCTCAGTTCCAAGATAAGGATCCAGGTACCCAGTTCTAATACTATCCGGAACCGGACATTCCGGTTCCTAATCCATGTACCCTTCCCTAGTCCAGAATAATGTTTCATTACAACGCAAGTAAACTACAATTTCATGTTCTTGTACATGAGGGTCAAAATGCCTATTTACGTATATCATGGGTGAGGGAATGCATCCGAAAGCCTCACTACGAGTATTCGTTCCATGTATTGGAACTGCTTCTTTGAGGTACCATATATTTCGATAAACAGTGATTTTCATCAATATTTTACTTGGTTCTGTATTTATCGGATCCACAGAAAAGCTTCTTCATTCTTTAGAAATATTATATCATTCTATTTTCACCAAAATCAAATTAATTTGATTGGTACAAACTGCAACATTTTTCTGTTTCGCTGCTCGCAGATAGATCCACTCATTCTCAACCTGGTTTTACGCAACCAACAAAACGCTGTTTCATGTTGGGTTTCATATATTCAAGGGGCAAGTGAATCAAAAACTAAAATGTACGCCACCGTTTATTGAAAAAGTACAGCCTTGAAGAATGTTTGTGCACTTTGCTTTCTTAAATTAAAGTTTATGATGCTGAAAGTCGTTCTGCCCAAAGGCAGGTCCTGGTCCTGAAGGTCCCTGGGCAAGGTGAACCTAAGGTGGTTTACTATTACCTTCAATCGGATGAAGATTACGTCGTAAGGATCTACAGTTTAACGTGGGTTTCGATTGACTGATGTCCCCACCGGGAATCGAACCCGGGATACCTTGATTACAAGACAGCGAAGGTACATTAAAATTACTTTGTAAGAATAGTACTACAGATTATTCGATCTAGAATTTTAAAAAAAGTGTAAGAGCAGAGCTGCCAATATTTGGATCATTTTATGACGTTATGTCGTTGTGTTATATATGACACAACATTGTCGAGCACACTGATAAACTATTTACACTATAAATCAATTATTGACATGAAAACAGTGCTTAATGTGGACCACTTTTAATTAAAATATACTACGTATATATAAAACTTCAACTTACATGCGGTTCACATAGTTATCAGAAGATAAACCGTATCTCGCAACAATGTATCAAGTAGCAGCAAGCAGTTCATCATAATAATAGAATTATTTGCTGGATGGCACCACTGTCGAGCAACAACAGCGCGATGGCGCTAGTGTCGCTTCACGAATTCACAGGGGGAAATCGTATACAAAGGGGAAGCGTAACAGACAAGGGGAAACAGAATTGCCTCCGTCCTGTGAATACATGCTGTGGCATCGATTGCTCTATGTGTTACGGCACGAGGAACTTTTATTTATATATCTATACATATATATTGGTTATTTATTAAATTTATGCCCCCTAGATCCACATGACTTTGATTGTACACTGGAAATTGTAAGCGGAAGATAGATTCTCAATTGTTTTCCCTTTTCTTCTATGCCTCTTGCTCTGCTATGTTTTTCCTTTGTAATTGTCATCTTATCGTTTCCATAACAACCGAGTAACACAGAGGAATGTGAATAGATCGAGTATCTTACACGACGTATTCTTCACACAAATTTTTCTTCTGCTTGTGAGTAATAGTCCTGGAATTTATATATATATATATCAAAGTGATCGATTATAAGTCGTGTAAAATATGAAGTTATGAAGCTTAAATCTAGAAAACCCCATTCCCCCTCCCAAAATTCCTTGTTTAGTCATAGAATATAATGCGCCAGTATAGAAACTACGAAGTAAATTAATAGAGAATGTCAAATTTTGCGGACTAGAAAAAAATAAGCTGATCAAAAGATCCTTATAAGCTCGTGGGCTCCGAACCACTGATATTCCCACCGGGAATCGAACCCTTGATTTCCAACTCATTCTCAGGGGACACAAATTATGGCGTTTGTAAGAATAGTACTACCGATTATTCTATCTCGAATTTAGAAAATGAGAGACTAGAGCTGGATCATTCTATGACGTTATGGATAACACAACATTCTCGAGCACATCAACAAA
The DNA here is from genome assembly GCA_022664845.1 of Lepisma saccharinum. Taxonomy (NCBI): domain Eukaryota; kingdom Metazoa; phylum Arthropoda; class Insecta; order Zygentoma; family Lepismatidae; genus Lepisma; species Lepisma saccharinum. The sequence goes on along the minus strand of JAGDQP010006404.1, from coordinate 44,700 downwards.
TGATGATATCGTAGAAATTTGAAAATGGTTAATTTCAGATCATTACTTTAGGTAAGGGTTGTCAAATTTTCAACTTAGGAAAAAGGGACATACAGTTATCGAATCATTGTGTTTTTATGGGACAGAAAGTAATTTCAACTTGATACAAATGTTTTAAAATTAAATAATTATTTAAAACCCAAATAAAATATTTAATTCTAGTTTAAACATATAACTTTTAATACAACGATGCTGATGGGTGTTCCACCTGAAGGCAGGTCCTCTCGGAAGGTCCCTGTGTAGGCTGTGTAAGGTGAACAGATAGTAGTTTGCCATTGCCTTCCTTTGGATGAAGATGGCGTCCTAAGGACAGGGCATAAACTTTAACGTGGGCTCCGAACCACTTGTGTCGTTAGTACGCCACGAATCGAACCCGGGACCCCGTAATTACAAGACAGGGGGCATATTATCACTCATCATAGGGGACACAACTTTAAATGTAGGGATTTAATATTTAAAACAATATTATTAATTTTAATAACTATCAATAAGGCAAATATAGAATTTGCTATTATATTTAAGCCTAGAAAAGCACTGTATGCAAAATTTATTATCTGGAAACACTTTTGTGACAAAACAGGGGTATGTTACGTCACACATCCGTCTCTGATTTTAGCACCTTCTCATGCTATCATAGGTCAATTAGCATGAGTTTTACGAGCTCATAACGTCGATGCGTGCTGTGTTATCGCGTAATATTTGAAAAGTTTAAGCCCATACTTTAGAATTTCAATAATAAAGTCTTACAGATAAATGCATTATCTATGTTAAGCATAGATCTTAAGGCCATGAAATAATGTGTACGTAAATTTTACGTATGCTTACCCTTACTGAGTTCGTACTGAAGTTTGCTTTTCTAGTGTTAATACAGTAGTCACTGCATTGACAACAGTGAATATTAGCATTCTTTGCTTTAACATGAAAAGATGAAAGAAATGCTAAAGCATTTAGAAATGGGTGAACATTTAATGATTTTAAAAATGTTTTTCATAAAGAATTTTACATTCATGGTCTTGAAACAGAATAGAGCGCAATTTTGCACCTACTAGAAGCAGACAAACAGGATATGAAAACAAGATACACAAAACTGTACTGTAAAGTACCATAACTCTGAATTTACAACTTACTACTATCATTAGAACTATCTTAAAAAAAAAAATAATGACCAAACCAAAGAAACTTGCTTAAAACTAATATACATACAAACTAAGAAGACAACAACGTATTTATTAAGTAACGAAAAAAAATGGCTAAAGTAAAGCCCAAGCCCATACTTATTTTATTGAAATAAATGTGTTTGTGTATGTAGCTCGGTTTTCGTAACTCTAAATCACATGAGTAAAATAGTAAATACGTAGAAAAGAAGGTACTAGCACTGATATGGGTCCACTACGTTTCGGCGCTACCATTTAGACGCCGTCTACGTTTCGACGCTACCGTTTCGGCGCCAAGTGAGAAAAACGGAAATTATTAACGTAAATGGTGAAAAAAAAAATTAAAATGTTGTAAATTACTACTCTTTTATTTTAAGGAGTTATTTTAATAAGTATTTCGACGTCACTGAGACCGCAGATGATAGCCATTCGATTCGCTTTGCCTTGTTGTGGAGTTAAGGGCCCCGGAAATTCAATGTCCACACAAAATTGCTATGTAGAAAACAGTTCTGTGCGTCCTACGTTAACGCATTCACTTCACACAACACTTCACACATTATGCATTTAGCTTCTTTTATATTAATGTGGTTTCTGATCTGAATATCTATAGTAAAAAAAAAGAAATACTTGTTCAGTTTAGCGCACCCTGAATCCTGCGCCCGGGGCATATGCCCCGTCTGCTCCCCCCTAGTTACGTCCCTGCTAGAGCTCAGCCTGTTTATGTTGTAAATAAATAAATTTTCCGCCAGAAAGAAACACTTCACAATTAAAATATATATAAAAAAATGTTTTTCAAGTGCTTACTAAAATATAAACGTTTCATTACCCATTCATTTCTTCCGTGAACACAACGCCTGGATCTGTTCTTCTGTCGCTTCTTACGGACGAAGTTTTTACATACTTCTTTTAATACAATAGTTTCCCTGATGTGATACTTTTTTAAAGCTCTGGCGCCGAAACGTTACGGCGCCGAAACATTACAGCGAAAGCCGGTTATCGTCGTCGTTAAAGTCACTAAAAACTATTTTCTACTATATATTTTAGAAAGGATAAAAAAAAAAAAAAATACGTCTCAATTGTGAACTAAACACAGATATTTTCTTTTTAGTTGATCCTCTGCAAAACTTCATTTTGCAGAAAGTGTTGGAAGTGTGCTTTTGTTACTAATATAAGAGTAATTTGCAAGCAAGTTTAAAAGAAATAAATTGTTATATGGAACAAATGCAAGCGATTTTAAATTACGAACCATGGAGGAACTTCCAGTTTGAAAGAACACTTTAAGTACTTCTGTTCACTTCCTTAGGTGCTCTAGTAAACAGTTCAACAATACATGTTACAGTTCTTGTGGTATTGTTGTATCTATTCTCGCAGTTTTGTTGATAAGATTACCAGATTCATTGCACTTAATTCAGAGCGATTCCGAGTACGGGAAATGAGCATGTGACAGCGAAAACAAGCGTAAGCTATAGTGCCGTTACCCGTCCATACAATTTATTTTATTTTATCTTAGATGTCAATAACACAAAAAGATGCTTCTAGAATTTAAAGAGACTAAATGAACCCCACGATTGGATTACTTTAGACATTTGTAATAGAAAACAAGATAGCGAAAGTAGCGTCACCTGCAGGGTTAATTTGGCCAGGAGAAGATAACAAAAGTACACTTTGTGATGCGAGACAATGTTGTAGCCGTCGTGTCGGCCGGTCGTCTTGTTTGGCTAAAAAACGATGGAGAGGGCGGCAAAATTTAACTTTGCCCCCCATAGGAAAATTTCTAGATCCGGCACTGACTCCTACACTTATAGAACTAGAAATCCTTGCAGTATCCCGGAAATATATCAGTACCCAGTCAAAGTAGCCCTATTTTATGATATTCAACTTGTTGATGAGCTTCACAAGCATTCTAACTGCTATTTCACTGTCGATAAAAACAGTATTCTGTTTACTGATAACAGAGTGCAGGGAAGTACCGAAAATTCAGGGAGTTGCCCCCTCAGAACTTATTGAGTACTGATCAACTTTGAGAAGCCAGTTTTAATAAAAAATCAACCAATATTTCTGAATATACTAGTCGTGTCAGTGCTGCGTCGAATGACTTAATTTTATGTATTTAATTCTTTGCATATCTCAGCATATTTGTTGAATGGGTAGAGTATATTATGGAAGTTGCACGTTAGAGATAAACGTAAATCTTATTTTCTCGTTTACTTTTTTTTTTTTTACCAATTTTTAAAAATGTATTTGCTATCTTTGTGTTATCTCTCTCTTCAGCCTGCAAGAGAATTACTGAACCACGAGAGATTGTCAAATTAAAATAAATAGAACATTGACGAAAACAAACAAACAAAAAGAAATTGCGGATGTTCAAACATTTGCCTAGTTTTTGAGAAATAAATCACACCAATAAATATACTACAGAGAAATTTCATCTTGTGTTTAGACATTTCGTCGCAGATATTTACAAAGAAACTTCTCCATACTGAAGAATTCTCTTGTTTTTAGTTGGAAGGAAGAAGAAGAAAAAAAACAGCAGAGAAGAGAAATGAAGTTTCCTCGAGGGAATCTATTTTCCTGGAAACGTTGAAACTTCTCAGAGACACTTGTTTTTCTGCCTGTAACCCTTTTTTTTTCATGCTACAGTACATAGCGGTACAACTTAAAGATATTGTTCTACATACAAAACAAGAAATACAGAAACTGCATACACCTACAGGTGAGGGAGTCTTAATAGAAAGTAAAAGAAAAGAACTTCACAGAATGCAGGTCTTATTTGCTGTTCTTTCTCCTGTGTGTTTCTGTAGACACAGTGTCCAAAGAAAGTAAGAAAATACACTTTCTTCCTTTTTGTCCCTCTTTAATATAAAAAAAAAACTACCGGTTTTGTGCTGCAGTATAGCTCTAGCGATACACCTGACGTCGGCAGTTACATCGCTTGTCTGGGGGGAAAAGAGGAACGTCTTTTGTTCTACCCTTTCCACTAACTCGCCACTAGGAAACAACTTTTGTGGCTAAACAAACCTCTCTCTTGCTCTACCAGCGGCGCGTGTGTCTGCTGGTGGCACCTGTATTGCTCGTTGACTTCTATGCGGCAAAAGACAGTCGAGGCACGATGCATACACGAACAATGTGTGTGTGTGATGCACGATGTGGAAACAGGGGGAGAAAATTTGTAACGAATATTTGTGTACCATCTGCCTGCCCTTTAAAAAAAGAAAGGAAATAACATTTGAACTATTTTGCTCATTCACGATGCGTCAGTTGTGCACCGTTCTGCTGCATCTCTTGAAATATTTTCTTCTTTCTTTTTGGGTAGGTCAGAAGCAAAAAAGCATACAGCTTTTATTAAGGTGCATAAATAACATTTTTTTCCCTTGAAAGAAAACGATTTAACAACATGCCTGAAACATATGCAGTCTATGTTACAAGTTTGTATTGCCAGGTTATATAACCTTCAGGGTAAACGATTATGTTTGTAAAATTGATGTTTCAGTGAGGTACAAATTAAGTTTAGTGGGTAAGATTCTAACCGAAAGCACCATAACCTTCGATATATTGAATCGAAATCATTATCCAGGAAATATAGGAACTTCCATATTAAAACTTGTTGATATTCGATATATCGATATTTTGATATTTCGATTTGGTATTTTAGTTTCATATTTAGATATCTTAGTTCGGCATGTCGATATCTTAGTTTGGTATTTCTATATTTTAGTTTGATATCGTAGTTCAGTATTTCGATATTTTAGTTAGAGAATTCGATATCTTAGTTCCGTATTTCGATATTTGTTTGATATTTCGATATTTTAGTTCGATATGTCGATATCCTAATGCGGTATTTCAATATGTTAGTTCGATTTTTAGTTCCATATATCGTTAAACATCGATATTCAAAAAATATCGAACTTTGATATACAATTTAAGTTATTGAACACCCCTACCCTAAGGTAACGAATAAAAATTTAAATTATTGAAGTAAATAGCATACAATAATAAAAACAGAAAGGCAATCAGCAGTTTTCAGGACACCCAACCGTATTTAAGGTAACCAGGAGCAGAAATTACTTTTTGATCAAAATTATAAGAAATATTTCTTCTTTTGGCCTCAGTTTATGATGTACAATTATCAATTTCATAGTTATATTATCTAAGTTCCGAATTAAAAACCACATTATCATATTGTAATGATTAAACACTCAGATTTTTAATTGACGAAAGATTACTCAAAGCAATTCTGTAAAACAAATAGTTGTTATAAACTACTGACGTGTCAATAGCAGTGATGATGTATTGTCATATTGCCTTAAGCACAGTCATTACTGAGGGATTCCAATGCATTATCAAACAGCTTCGTTATTGGCGTTTCTCTAAGCGCAAACACGAACAATATATTGATGTCACTTATAGGTTTACGAGAGCATTAACGATCGAACGAGGAATTATGGGTACAGAGGAGACTTGTAATTAACATGAAAGCCAAATAATATGAGATCCACTGAGACCAAACCCCAAATCTTTGAACAGCGAAGCGGGTGTACCTTCTAGCAATAAATACTGAACTGTTCAGACTATTATGTGGGATATATAACTTAGTTTCAGTACGGTTTTAATACTAGAAGTACAGTTCTTAAAAGATCAATGAAAGTATTATTGTTACCTAACTTAATTATGTTTTGTAACCGGGGCTTAGTACCTAGCTTAGAAGCTCCCTGTGGTCCACTCAGGTTCGAGCTTACTAAGGTTTCGGTTTCACCAATCGAATACCGGGATAGTATCTCATCACGCTGAACGACGTCATCCCTCAGTATGACGGAATGAAATCAACAACAAAAAAAAGTAATGAGAGTGTTCCTCAGGAGGGAAGATCTCATACCCTCACCGCTTGAGAGGGGGAGGGCAAAGTTGCAATGTGAGCAGGGATTCCGCCAGGTTTTTCAGTTTGGTGGGAAGGGTAAAGTCAAAATTTGGGAGGAAGTAAGTGGATTTTTGTACAATTTCTATTGATTTTTTGACCATACAGATTTAAAAGTTGAGGGATGCTCTCGAGGATTTGGGGCTGACACCCCAAACAGGGAGAGTCTGGCGGAATCTCACGTGAAGGTGAGCGAAGATAAGGAACGACGTGAGGGTGTCTGAGAGCATGCAGTGTTCTTAAATTAAGTACATTTTCTGAATATAGTATTTCTGTTTGATTCCTGAATACCCAATAGTCAATTCGCTTAGAAAATAAACAAAAAATCTCATTGCAAAAGAAAAATCAAAACATACACATACCTTTGTTTGTTTCATAAAGTGCAATTTTTAATATACTTCTAAAGTTTATGGACGAATAGTGGATAATGCATTGATTATAAACAGCTTTTGTAACAAGAATTATGCGAAGAATTGAGTATCATAATATTAATCTATCAAATATGGTAATAAAAAAACATAGAAATATGTTTTACTTGCCATAAACGTCATTATAATTTATTTTTATCGCACCCACGATTCACATAAACAGGAAAAAAATCAGTGTTGCAGTCTATAGTGCAATAAATATTAAGGAAAGCAACATGAACCGTGTTGTATGTTGATAATTTTTATCTTAAATATTACTGTTTAAAGAAATGTTTCATACTTTGCTTTATTACTGCTTATAACAGGAATTTTATTAGACAAGCTTTGATCATGTAAAGCAACACGTTTTTGCTTGTTCTTTACATATTTATTCTTATTAACATATCATGTATATAATGTTGATAATCAACTTTATTCCTCTTTAGTGTCATTTATTTCTAATCCCGAGTTTTTATTTGATGTTGTGGCCAAATAATTTCTTGTCTTCAACAATCATTGCACCGAATAAGCAAAATTGTATTCTGCACAAAGTAAACATGTTATCTCATATTCTAAGAACGATCTAAGAAGGAAATTTCTACTCCTTATTGGATTTTTTTTTGTTATTAATTTTACATTCCATAATGGAATGTATTTAAAGCGACTTTATTTTCTTTGATGTTTCCTAGATTTTTAATGGCGGTTCAGATATACTAGAAAATTTGTACCCCCGTATTGGATGCTTTATTGTTGTTAATTTGATATTCTGTAATGAAAGGCGGCTTCCTTGTAGAAAGCGGCTTTTTTCCTTTGATCTTATTGACAATGGAAAGGGGGGTACAAATCTGCTGCGGGTACAAATATCCTACGATACGGACATAGGCCTATAACTGTATGTGTTTGTCAGTTTTCATCTGGAATGCGAGAAGATTGTTTTAACAGTCCAACATGGTGGACAGCCTTTCAGACATTTTCCATAATTCTTGTGATTATCTTAGTGTTTTGATGAATTCAAATTACGTTAAAATTAAAGCCAGCGGGACTAATTTTCCGTACCATCCAAGATAAAAAATCGATAAAGATAAATTCTGGTGCACCATTGCTTTTGTAATGAAATTTTTCTACCAGTTTGATATGTCATGCGCGCACCATTTTTCAAAAGTCGAATTGAATCCAAATTGTGGAATTTAAGATGGCTGCCATATTGGTGACATGTCTTAATAGGTTTTCCCTTTCTCCTATAACATATATCGAGATATTGAATTACTGTTTGCGTACCCTTTCTGTTGATAAAGCTCTTTCCACGACACATACACTGTAGGCATATCACTCCTAAAATTAACTCTTATAAACTACTATTTCCACCACTTCCGAGGGGGCGTGGTGGCTCAGTGGTAGAGCGCTGGTACTTGGGGTTTTCGGTTCGATCTCTGCTAATGGCATCTGGGCTTTGTGTGGGTTTTCTCGGGGAATCTCTCATTTTCCTCCCGCTTTGTTCATTCCACAAATTCACCCATCATCAATCTGGCTGGAGACAAAGTTATCTAAAGGCCTTTAAAAAATTGATTTAAATTCAAAACCACCACTTCCAACATGACAAAACACGTGTTCTTGTGAAGCTGAGACGGCTCGAAATAATTTCTATTAAAATTATCAATAACAATATTTTGTTACATAATGTATGTAAAGGCTACTTTACTTCTAATGATCGGAGATGAAGTTTAAAATACGGGTGTTAGAACATACTTAGAATTTTCAAGTTTTCGTTGGTCTTAATTAAGGAACTAGATTCAAAATAACGACTATGATTTTCAGTGAGTATAATGTTTTTTATCTTCTCTGTAGTGTGTAGCTCAAGATAAGTCAATTAATAATAATTAAATAAACAAAAACTTTGAGTAACTAGTGCAGGGATTCTACTAGACATAACTTTTAATGGGGATGTCACCCCGCAAATTCACGAGTGCACCACCAACGTAAAAAATAATGTTTAAAATTTATAGAAACCCTATTAAAAAAAACTCTCCTTCCGCACCTCCAATTTTAGCTTGACACCTCTCAAATTGGAAATCCTGACAAAATACATAAGCTTCAGTTTATAGACATCCTGTCTCCATATTTCCCTGTACGGAAGAAAGATTGCAACCCTTTGAATAAATGATTAAAAAACAACAACATTCGAAATCAAATTAACAAGTTTTTTTTTTTTACATTGAGAAGTGTAAGCAAAATTATTAGCAATAGGACCATAGTAATCTTATAGCGACCAATAATAATAATAATAATAATAATAGGTGTTTCTTTGACATTCATTGAAGTCTTTACACAACAAGATGATGTTCATATGTGAGAATGTGAATGTGTATTTAGTATATAAACAAAACAAGAAAAGAACTTTCACCGCTAACCTCAACATCATAATTCTTGGCAGTGAAAACTTTACTTTGTAATATTTTTGAATTCAATTCAAGTAATGACTAATGTTCTTTCCAACTAACCTGTGAAAATTAACACATACTTATTAAAAAAAATGGCATTGTTTATCTTCACAAATGAAATGGAGGGGGAGGAGAAAGGTAAGATGTTGTATTACTTTTGCATAAATCACATGAAATTACTAGCATTTACAACATGCAATATTTTATTCTCTTTTGTTTTATTTAAGCAGCGTGAAAGTGATAGAATGGTACTAAACTCGAAAGAAATGAAAATATTATTTTAGATGCCGTGTTTATTAAATAAACATATAACCGTTGCACAGAAAGGAATAATGATCTTTTCTTTGTTTTTTTCATCCCATTTTTATGCATGTGTGAGGGTGTGTTAGTATATATATATATATATATTGTAAAGTATGAGACAAAAACATTTTAGTACACATGACGTTTCTCTTTCCGTGTACATTTAATAATTTTTTCAAAGAATGGAACATTTATTATTTAAAATTCTAAATATAGTGCATTGTTAAGACATTTTGTGCACATTTTTTTTTAAATTGTGAAAAAATCATACACTTTAACACGCTTTTTGTTAACTCGCTTTCTTGTCTGTCTGTTCGGTACAAATTTTGCTTTCGATTTTTAACTCACATCCCATTATCCGATTTCTTTGAAATTTTGTAAATTTGCTTACTTCCGATGACAATACAATATTCAATCATTAGATATATGACAAAATAATACAGTTAGTTCATTAATTCAGTAATAAAATAATTGGAAATTATCCTTAAATGCACGCAACGCCGCATCTATTATGTGAAGTTTCGGTTGCCTACATCGCAGGGAGTGTAATATTTATCTAATGTATATAAAAAAATAATTAAAAAGGATTTTAAAAACACGCTTTTTTTTAAAGATGGACTAAAAAGTAAAAAAATAATAAATTGAATTAATCTTATGAATCGGAAAATAAAAGCGTGAGTGCTCTTGCTTACCTTATCATAAAATCATAATATCTAGGAGCACCCACGCTTTTATTTCCCGATCCATAAGATTAATTCAATTTATTATTTTTTTACTTTTTAGTCCATCTTTAAAAAGCGTGTTTTTTAAAATCCTTTTTTAATTAATTTTTTAACACATTTTGTGCACAATGTTTTTAAAATTATGAAAAGATAATACATTTTAAATACATGATGTGCACAACATTTTTAAATTGTAAAAAAAAATAAAAAAATACATTTTAACACATTTAGTGCGCAACATTTTTTCAAAATATGAAATATATATATATATATAATACATTTTAACACATTTTGTGCATTTAAAATTCTCTGTACTCAAGAAGTGTTAAGTCGGTTAAAGGTTGGTATTTCGTGACCAGTGATTCCGACAGACTCTCCCTGGTGGGGGAGGGGCTTACCCTCCAAAGTTTCAACAACACTCCCAACCTAAAAAGTTTTGCTGTGAAAAATCGATAGAAACCGTACAAAACACAACCCAATTTTGATTTTACACCCCCACAAACTGAAAATGTTGGCAGAAACCCTGTTCATGACATTGATAATTTCGTAATACTTTTGTATATTGCACAGCATTACAGAGAGTTGTCAAATAAATAAATAAACTACAATATTATCACGCAGAATACAGGCAATATTTCGTAAGTCACTTAGCGCCAATGCAGGCAATGTTTCGAGAGTCATCTAGCGGTAAAAAGTGTGAAGCCCACAACTCTTGTTAATACCGTGACGACATTTCACTCAATCCTTGGGAATTTATTAAGGTTTAAGTATTTGTTCAGCTTCAAGGATAATGTTCAAGTATTTTTCGAAACTCTGTTCTTTGAAAATCCTCAAGAATAAAATGATATATGATTTAAGTCAACTGAGTACGGTGAACAGATTCAGCCGCGATATCATGATTCAGGATATAGGATTTGAGAATACCTTTATCTCGAAATGGCTATGCATAAAATTAGGAACGTTTTTTGTACACAATCTTGTACTATCTTGTTGAAAAATATGTTTCCTTCATGTTTATCAATCTTTCTTGGTTACTGCAAAATATGAACAAGGTTAAGATTATGTTGAGCAATAAAGATAGCCTCGAAGAAACTTGCTTCAGTAATACCAATTGAAAATGCAGTTGTCAGATTTGTGCGTTGATTTCAGTTTTTCTAAATTGAACTAACACGATGCTACAGCTTATAATCGAGCTCGGTCTATCAAACGGCTTAAGTTCAATTTTGCTTTGTAAGACTTGCGGTTATCCGAAATTTAGGGGGGGAAAAATCCTGTCCCGGTTTCGAAGGTCTAAAATTTCGATACCGATCAATTTGTGGTGGAATGTTCAAGACCTCGGGAAGTCTACATAGTTGCAAATTCCCGAGACATGTTTCAAATGGCAACCGTGAGGAGGCCAGAATTTTAATTTCTTTATGGTCTTTAGGCATACTCTGGTCGGAGAAATGATGTGAGAAGAAGATGACCAAGGCCTGAATTGAAGGGACTATTCCGGTATTTCCCTGATATAATTGTGAGAAACTAATAAACTTCAGTCATGATCGTCGGCCAGTGGTATCAAACCTCCTGAAATCGAAACCAATACTCTACCACTGAGCTACGGCTGTTCGGAAAGCGGATACAAGAAGATTGTGACGAAGGCGTGTAAGGAGTTCGATGATGTAACACTCTGTTCTACAGCTAGGTGTAATTTTAAATCCTACTAGTTTATTTGCGATTGCGACTGCATGTAGGGAAAAATCTGTAAATACGTAAAGATGATTGACTCTTCCGATAGTCTCTGTTGTCAGGAAAGAAGAATATAGAGCATTCATTGGTTAATGAAAAGAGAATCGTGCTACCACAATTCCTTCGAACTAAACCTTATGAAGACATTTGTCAAAGCCATTGGAAAGGATGGCCTTGATTTCAAATACCTCGATGGTAAACTTCCGAGGCTGGATGACGAAAAAATAACTAAGCTGTGTTCACCGTCCAAAAAAAATTAGGACTATGCTCAGAAATGAGTGTTCTGACTTAATCCTCAATCACAAGAAAATAAGGGATCCTTTGCGTTATGTCTTGATCAACTCTCTTGTCAACAGGAGAACAGTCTCCTGCATGCGTACGACAAACTGACTTGCACGGAGCAGCATGACTGAATTTTCACATCCTCCAGTATCATCCAGATTTCGTTCCATAAAACTACTTATCAGTCAGTGGGAAATATTTCAAACATGAGAAATATTTCCACCAGCAGATTCCTGCATTTGAGAAACATTACCAGTTTGAATACAGTCGAACTTTCCCCGCACACGAGAGGTGTTCTTCACAACGAATACAAGTGACTATCGAAGAGAGGACGAATATAACCTAGGTAAATATGATAATCTTTACACTAATATTATGATGTTACATTAGTTATAATCACTATAATTATATAGCATAACCACGTAAGTATAGGAGGAGTGTGCATTATAAAGGCTGGCTAACTTTCTATTAAAACGGGGAGTCAATAGAAACTTCTTCAATGTTGTATTGTATTACTCCTCACCCTACGGAGTACGGAAAATAGGTTTCATTTCTGTGGCAGAAATATCATCACCATTTCTTTGAGCAGTGGAATTCTTGAGCTCAAAATGAAAATTGAGCCCGTACCGTTTCACGGTGAGAGCTTTAACCATTTACGAATCAAAATATCTCTTCAAGTCAAGGCAATTTGACTCAAACAGTTGAGGTATGATTGACCAAAATCAGAAGATCAGACAAAACAGGAAGACAGAGCTGCAATGGTCCACTAGATCTATGCTTAGGACCCGGTTTGACCCGATTTCGACCCGGTGATCTGAAAGGCAAAGAAATTTTTATTAATTCCTTATTATATATGGTTGCGTTTGAACAGTGTTTCTTTCAGGGGATAATCGAGACAGGTGGTTTTATCTCCAGACCGGGTCACCGGGTCAGTTAGGTCACTCTATCCAAGACTAGGTCACCGGATCAAGTTTAGGACCGGGTCACCTATTTCCCCGTCAGACTGGGTCACCATAAGTATCCCGGTTCCAACCCTGTACAAAGAACATCCAGGATACAGTCATCGAGCAGCTGAACGAGGAATACCAGACCAGGGATTTGCTTTCAAAGATCTAAAAAGACATCAGGATTCGAAAATATATAGGCTAATTGCTGTTATATAGACCTAACTTGCAAATGTATACGTATTTACTTTGTGATATAACGTATATATTAAAAAAAATATATGCACATTTTGTGGAAATTTATAGTTAACAAATATTATAACACTATTAAGGTTAGCGGTCAGTCTCATTATATAATTGACGCACCGCGTATAAAGAACAACTGAATGACCAAGAGCGTGTCAAAATCCACTCCAAACCATTCATGAGCACTACTGTACACTATGGAGAGATTAAGACGGTATTTTATCAGTGTTCCCTCTTAGCCCATTTGTATCGGTCAGTATACGTCTTTTAAACTTTGACCAGGAGGAAAGTCAATATTTTATTGTCTGGTCACATAGTTCATTCAAGAACGTTAAAAAAGAAAGAAAAAGGCGTTGACAAGAATCTTTATCAATAGGAAAGTGTCAACGTTAAAAAAAGTGATATTATGAAGACGTTACGAGCAGATAAGTCTAAGCGACAAAATTTTCTGTTCGGAAGACAAGCACAACTCCTGTTATAACTAGAAAAGGTAGAATTTCTTTAAAAAGGCATTTACATTTAGTGAAAAAATTAATTTAAAAAATCTTGAATAAAAGGTTAAATTTCTTGAGTAGCTAAAAATTCTAAAATAATTGTTGTCAAAGACTTTTTAAAATTTTGGACATAAAGCTTGCACGAATACCGCCTAACGACACAATCAATGCCCTTGTGACCATGTAGTTCGTATTTTTACCACTAGATGGCAAACCACGTTCACAAATCTGCTGCCATTTATGGAGAAATCAGTGTACTACATTCTAGCATTCTCTGTGCTACGTGAGTCCGATGATAGATTTTTGAAAAAGGAATTATTCTTTTTTTGATTGTTTAGGCATTATTTTCGTGAATGAATTAATCAAGATAGCATCTGTAAGTGCATGCAAGAACACGATATGTTACAATTTCAAAGTTTTAAGAAAATGAGCTTTAAAGGTTTCTTGATACCAGATTAAATTTTTTACTGGTGTACAGTTTCAATATGTAGTCATAAATTTACGTCCTCACATCTAGATCAGTTTACCTGCGAGAACATGTCGCATCTAACGAGTTTTTTTAAAAAATGGGCACTATAGTCATACAGTTATTTGTGTGCAAGAACCTGACATGATACAAATGACATCACTACTTCAAACTTTCACCACCGTTTTCTTCTTTAGTTTCCTCTACTTCACTTTCTTCTTCTATATCTGCTGGCAGATATTGATCATGAAGAACGGTAGTTCTTCGAGTGACGCTCACAAACGAGTCTGTTGGCGGCACTCAAATATATACAGCTAGTTTCGGATCTAGCGTACTGAACTTCCATGTAAATGCTCTTTGCCATACTAAAACACAGAAAAAAAATCGGATCGGTAGGACCTCCCTGGGGCCCAAGGGTGGTGCGAAAATAAAATCGAAATATCACGTGCCTGATGATAGCACTAACCTCAGGCCATATAGGCTACCGAAACTTGCGGCATCTTAATCTACACTTCAATTCCTTTCAATCGGTGTATCACACGTCAAAATCGGTGAAGCGGTTCAAAAGTTATTACCTGTTTTAGCCGAATTATAGAATTTTCGCAAATGATTGAAGGTCTCTGTCATTCTGTCTGTCTTTTTGCTTTAACCCCAAATGGTTGGTACCAGAGGGTTAGGGAGGTCAATTGAGGGCCCAAACATGTTCATTTTTTTTTATAGGAATTACCGTTTTCGAGATATTCGAGACCATTGTCAAAAATCGACCTTTTGTATAAAGACTGTGCACTTTTTTTTAAAATAGACTGCCTTAGAAAATAAGTGATATCAGTTTGAAAATGCTTTCAAGGTAAAGGGAAGAGTAACGCAAGAATTATCACAAAAGAAGTGATATCCATTTTTCATTCAAAGGGCCTAAGAAATTAAGTTACAAAATCAGTATAAAAAACCCTTTCGGGGTAAAGGGGAGAGTGAGAAGAAGTGATATCCATTTTGCGAGTGACTTTCTTTGTGTCACTATGATGGAAGTATTTCCTTTGTAATAAAATTAAGAGACTTAGTATCCTCCCTTCCGCCATAGTGACACAGAGAAAGTCACTCGCAAAATGGATATCACTTCTTCTCACTCTTTCCTTTACCCCGAAGGGGTTTTTTATATTGATTGTTTAACTTAATTTCTTAGGCCCTTTAAATGCTTTCGTAATTCCTTCTGAAAAAATTCAGGTGGAATGTAACACAGCTTTCTCAAATCCTATATTTTTCCTGCTGAAAGCTAATTTCTTTCCGTGTACAATGAAGATAGTTCATTCGGAATATTTCTTGTTCCACATCTCAAAATACTGACTTCTTACCAATTATATGAGAGCATTTCTATAACTCCATTTCGGCAGTTCAAAACTATAAATGAATTGTTTTATATGTGGGGCAAATGGGGTAAGAAATAATTTTTAATGCAGCTCCAAATCGGGAAGAATGTTTTATAGTGTTTGTTAAAGTCGGGTGAATAGTCAAATCAGGGAGGGTAAGTCAAATCCGGTGGGAACTAGCTTGCACGTTGGGCTAATGAGGCTAGAGAAAAAGAATAGAGGGAAATTTATGTATATTAGAAAAAAAAAGTATAATTGAAAGAAAATATTTGAAATAGCAAACGTGTGTATGTGTTATTATGGAATGTGTTGATATACGTCTCCTAACGTAAAATGCAGGGCAAACAAAATCCTTCACTTCCCATTCCACACTTCGTAAGCACTAACCTCTTGTTGTTAGTATGAAATATTCAGGCAAAGACTCTTATCGGATTCTTGCACGGAAGTTGCGGACATGATCGTTTGAAGGCTTTCTATGCAATCTAGAGCTATGAAAAATTGTCAGGTACGTTGCTACATGGCAAAAATTATTATTATTAATGTAACTTATCAGGTTCTTGCATGCACCCACAGGTATAATTTCTTGATTAGATCTCAGAATTCGTGGATGGAAGCAAAATGTTCAAAATTGTGAGAATATTTCGTGAGGTAAAAAGCACATTTTCACAAAATGTTAACAGCCATCTATCTACTCCATATGACTTTTTAAGTGTTTAAAATTTTCGGGCGCGAAATTCTACGGTCCGTAGTTATAGCATAAACTTAAAATCCTAGGGCGAAAGAAATGACAATATATAGAAGTGGATATAGTCAAAAAATACCTCGAAGAGATATTTTGGAGTCAATTTGAAGATTGATATCGATATCAGAAGTTGAGATGAAGAAAAAAAAAATACAAGTGGAATATGCCCAATTCCACAAGAGTGCATATTGTAGAAAAATACTGTTCATTAAGGTTGTTGTATAACCAAATTTAAATCCAGACCGATCAACTAAAATCTGAAATCAATTTCTCACTATGTGCTATTGTAAAGACGGTAGCCTATGTTAAAAGTTGAAAGCATAGAGTAGAAAAGTACAATAAAGGAAAGAATGGCCGGCAGGTCACCAGATTGCAATCTAGCGTGTAAATGGGGATAGCTGAATGCGAATCTGAGGTTACGTGCTAGTAGTGTGTTAGAGACTGATTACATCTACTGCAAAAGTAGCACAAAAAGAACGTTGTAGCCTCCTCACCAGATCAAAACGACAAAGTAAATCGTGATTACTAAACAAAATACGACGTTAGTTTCTCTAGCTATCTGTTTTGATTGACCTGGTAACAAACCGACGGACAGATAGACAAAGTGAAGTTAAAAATTAAGCCTTTTTATTTTAAAGTGGGTAATGGGAAGCTCCTCGAAAAATAAGTTCCAAGTCCTGGCTCGACAACGTAAGCAGAGCTGACCCACTACTTCTAGTAACCAAGCCTGATACAGACACAAGTGACCTGGTCTGAAACCTGACATGGAATTCACTCGGTCTTGAATCGAGTGACTCGATGACTCTTCCTTGACTCAAATGGTCAGTTATACTGACTCTGTGATCCGGGCACTCGATAATCGAATCTTGACCCAATTGACTCGGTGAGCCAATCTTGACATGATTTAACGTGGTTTTGTTCCTTGTGGATCGAATCCATCAATATTCTCATTTTTTGTGAAATTCCGTTTTTGTTTTCTTCAGAATAACATTTCTGACAGGGAAGTTATTTGCACACCTCCAGGAGTATCTTTGTACTTTCCGAAGATATAAGACTATTTCCATTTGTTAGTACTGTGTCAGAAATTACTGTACGTATTATTATCACCTCTTCCATTTTCCACTGTTCTTCAGATTCTGAGTCAGTTGTTTATACCTCTCTGGCCCCTGTATAGGAAGAAGAATACAACAGGCTTCTTGAGAGTTTTAAGGAAAATTAATCTTACGCTAACAAAGAACACTCGCCAGGTGTCAGAGCCCGATTTTGATGAAAATTCTTATGTAAGTACAGTGCCTAGGTAAACCTTCACAGCCAAAATTATAGGTGCTGCCGTCAACAAATAACGACAGGGGAACCCGAGAAAGATGGAACGTAGAGAGCAAGTAAATCCAATACAGAGCACGGAAAACGCCACTTCGTTTATAAACTGTTAAGTTTATATACTGAAAGCCAATAGCTATTAACAGATACTGAACAGGAGACAATACATGCTGGAGGCTATGACGACAATGACCGCCATCTTGAAAGCGGCCATCTTGACTATGCTACAAAATTTTTAAATAGTAAGTAGGTCATGTGATATATCAATCTGTCCTGGAATGCTCCAAGAAACCCAATGACGAAGTCAATTTTGGCATAACTCTATTCGTATAGCACAAAATGATACGTGAAATTGACCTGGAGAAAGTATGTGGTAAATTGGGGATTCATCTTCCATTAGTGTATTTTAAACTTTATAATGCACTTCATGTTGTGACCATGAGGATCATATTTTCCAACATAACGGCATCTCTTATCTAACCGTTTGGTTTTCGTTCCTTAAACTGTTTCAACAAGAATTTTTTTTTTTTCATCATTCGGCTCACACATTCTCCAAGTCAATTTCACGTGTCATTTTGTGACACATACGAATTTTCATCAAAATCGATCTCTGACACCTGGCGAGTGTTCCTTGCAAGACAAAAAGACAAGTGCAAAATATAAAGAATAGAGACCTCAACTTAGCTTGAAGGACCTGTCTCTTTTGAGACAATAATAATAATAGTAATAATGATTAGAAAAATGTATATGTAAATTAATAAATCTTGACATTAGTTTCTAGGGTGTACCTTAGTTCCAGTAGATAATACGTCGCCTGGTGGTTACAGCTGAAAACAACCGATTGTCGTAGCTTAGTTAGTATCGTGTTGCGTAGTCCTAGGTTCGAAACCAGTGGCCAACATCCTGAGGCAAATACTGGGATTGTACCTTCAATTTCGACCCTGACCGACTCCTTCTCTCACACTTTCCCTACCTCTATTGCGATCTAGCCATAGATGACTAAAAAGCATAAACAAATTTAGTTCAACAGTAGACACAATGTTTATTTTCTTAACGAATTCACTCGCTTGTAAGTTATGGTCGCCAGGTTAAGTCATCTCTGAATCTTAAGATGGGTTTTGTTCTGAAAGATAGTACAGCTCAGAAAATATAGATACAATAGATATAAACTTACTGAAAACGTTCAGATGATAAATATTTTATGGATATTTTTATAGTCGAAGGGGAACTTATTTCTTTCAATCAGGAAATGGCAGTATGTATTATTGTCCATTTCTCTTAAAAATAATAATAAAAATCGAACGAAAGAAAGTAAGTTATAAATTACGTTTTGTGTCTATCCGCAGTAAATGACTACATGGCTGCTTTTATTTACTGAGTTGACCGTAACAGTTCACAGTCACTGCTACAAGGAAACAATTAATTTCATGCATAAGCATATAAAAATTGGTGTTACGTGTCTTTATAATATGAATATATGAAATGTATGACGCAATTCTTTTTAAATATATTGCAACCTATTAGTATGTTAATTAAATTAACTATGAAAAAGAAAAGAACAAAATCCTTCAACGTTGTTAAACAACTAGAGAAAAAACCATTTGCTAATGAAAGTGAATGTTTGTTATTTGTTTTTCGAAGTGTAAATGTAAACATAATGCGTAGTTTCTGGATAAATTAGTAATTTTCGCTCATGCAAGAAGTTCAGGAACTAAAAGTTGATATTTTTTTTCTTTATTTTCTTGCCTTTATCAGGTACTAGATCTATAAAAGAATGTTAATCAGTGACGACATCTTGGAATAATACGGGAAATGTCTTTGTCCCAATATTTCTTCCACACATAATTATTCATCTTTAGAAATATATAATCTTTTAAATTTATTTTTGAATTTTGAATTTATGTTTAGTGTTTATAGTTCAGGCACTGGTTTAGATTTATAGTCGAAGGATTTCTGCAAAATATTGCGTTGGCGAAACACTTCTGGAGCTACTGAATTTGCAACGGGAACCTGGCAACATTGATGCTGCCTCAGTCACCGATAATTTCTGAAACTGACAACACTGACGCTGCCTCAGTCACCGATAATTTCTGAACCTGACAACACCGACGCTTCTTCAGTCACCGATAATTTCTGAATCTGACAACACTGACGCTGCCTCAGTCACCGATAATTTCTGAATCTGACAACACTGATGCTTCGTCAGTCACCGATAATTTCTGAACCTGACAACACTGACGCTTCCTCAGTCACCGATAATTTCTGAACCTGACAACACTGACGCTGCCTCAGTCACCGATAATTTCTGAATCTGACAACACTGATGCTGCCTCAGTCACCGATAATTTCTATTCTTTCCCATCAAATTTAGTAGCTCCCGAAGTGTCTCGAGAAAACATTTTGCTACAGAAATATTTAGCCTCAAAATCTAAACCAATCCTTCATCGATTATAGAACTTGATCAGTTTTTAGAGCACATAAGCTTCTCAACTATACTGTAAAATCTTTTTTGTGTTTCTTTTGAAAATTTGTTTTCTGAGAAAATAGCGTCTAAATATGGTGAACTTTTGAAAAAAAAAAAAGGTTTCCGTTGTTACAGTGGAAGTAACAGTCCTAAACTCTTAAAGATATTTTTGTGACAATCTGATGAAGTGCTTAGAAGTGGTTACCTTGTAGACAAAAATGACGTACTTTGTTACGGAATTAAGTAAAATAAATAAAGGTTGCCAGAATTTATGTACACCCTGTGCAAACGATATGGGATTAATATTTTGACATTACAAATTACACACAAATATGTATCATAGAATAATGTCTTCTTTACGTTAATTGGTTGCTAAGATATGATTAGTTTTATGTAGTATAGTATATTACCACGTATTTAACTTCAATTATCAACAATAAACTATAAGAAGGAATATCTGGGCAGATTATTTTTTTTAGGAAAATATGTAAAAAAGTAAGGGTCTCTGTAATTTCCATAAAAAGTTCATAGAAAAATAATTACTAAACTCTATGACATGGCCAGTACACTTTCTTTCTCGAACTGCCTGAATTGAGATAGAACGGGTCATATATGAATTTATTATAATCAGATATACCGGTATTTGTTCACATAAAATTCCATACAAGTTTATGAAGTACCATTCGCTAAATTTACCATGAAGGTAACATAAAGAACTTTATAAGTTCCACTTCTGAGATAAATAAGAAGAATAAAACAATCCCCATATTATTACAAAATGGCGGTCAAAGGAATTCAAAATGGCGGCAACCGTGATCCACACTGATCAATAATCTTAATTGTGATTACAATAGAAACAAACTACAACATACATCACATCTGGAGTAGATAAACTAGCAGATGTATTCAGTTTTAAATCTTTTCACTCCAGTATCTGGATAAGGGAGAATCAATTAACAAATTCCATTGTCTTAGTAGGCCTTTGAGGAAGCTTGGATAGTAATCCCATTTCTGTTCGTTCCCAACATAGTTCTCTTTGAAATCGACACTTATTAAAAAGATACTCAGTTGCATTAATTGCAGCCATGACTGGTTTTAGAAAGCCTTCGACTACAAGTTAAAATGAGGTCAATTTTCCAACATCTGCCGCATCTCTTGAGGTGAACCCTAGAATTTTATTTCTGTAATTTAGGACTATATTACGATGCTTAATAGAAATTGACAAAAGATTAATTAAATCCTTATTTGATTAACACTTTAAGTAGAAATCAACGATATTGATTAATGCACTTCGTCGACCAGAAAAAATCCTGTTACAAAAAATAGTTACAGCAACCGTCACATTAAAACAATAAACAATAGATCTACAAAGCAAACAATTATCTTAAGTTACAATGGAGTAAAATAAAGCAACATAGTGCAAAACAATAAAGTTAAAAAAGCTTTAAAATAGCTAAGTACACAACAGAAGATTTATTTTTATATTCAGAAGTCTTACGTCCCATCTGTAATCCGTATGGGAACTAACGCTAATACGTGATTTAATTTGCAATACAAAAGAAAAATTAACAGAATATAATCCTAATATTGCATACTGAATATAGGCCTACATATTAGACTCTTTTGTTTATGACAGAAATAAAAATAAAAGTGCACCTTACAAGATATGATATAATCATCTGTGTTGTAAATTTCTTTTTCACAATTGAATTTTATTTATGATCTTTAGACTCAGGCCAGGATTGGGGAGAGGAAAGGATTCGGGAAGGTGTCAGTTAGGGCTTATGTTGAAGGTGCCATCCATGTATTTGCCTGGTGTGACTGAGGAAAAATCCTGGAAATAAACTCAATCAGGATGGGATCGAATCCACGACCTTCCGAACGCTATGTCAACGCTCTACCATGAGCTACGGCGGCTCAGTTTCTTTTTCAAAGAGAGGGAGAAGCTGGAAATCTGACGGAGTCAGATGTTGTGAATATGATGGGTGGACAGTGATTTCGAGTTAAATGAATTTGATAAAAATTAATTTAGATACAAAAGTAATTTATAAAAAATTAAGAAGTACCCAACAGACGAAACTAAGCGAAGAAAAATTATTTACGAAGGTATAATTTTATAATAAAATAAAAAGGAAACCCGTGAGCACATCGTCTAACCAGGAATTTTATATTGAAAGATGTGATTGATTTGTAAAGCACAAGAGGGAGAAGAACAGAAGAAATTCAGACAATATTTCTTTGTAATGAAAGCAAATGATGCTCTTCAACAAATAGCAACATGTACCAAGCAGCTGTATCTCAGTTACTGGTGCATTAGCTTCGAATTCGGGAGGTTCTGTGTTCGAATCCAGCCACCAATAATTCTGACTGAGGTATTTCTTCAGTCACACTAGTCTAACGCCGCAATGGTAACTTGCATTGATTGACTTCGTTCCCACATCCTCTACCCTACCTTATTCCGGCCTGAGTCAAAGATGACATTAAGAAGACAAAAATTAAATCGCCATACTGGAACAGTTGGAAGAGGCAAAACTTCCTTTTAGGGACCTGTCATTGTGCGTATCGAAGAAATATTGATATTTGAGAAAGTATTTATTTCATTTATATCTCTTTAGTGAGATTCGAACCCAAGATCTAATTAATAAGAATTGAAATTTATTTATCGCTTTTAGGAATCTTTGACTCCAGCCGGGAAAAGTTAAGAGAGGTGGTGTGGGGAGGAAATCTTCCAGGGCCTAATTTTAAGGTACCATTCTGGCATCATCCTGTTGTGACTAACCCCCTTTTCGAATTGTCACTTTATACTCCGTTATGTACCCTTGCTCCGTCGGGTGCACCGTCGATGGTTATCCGAATTCCCCCTTCGACGGAGCATTGAAGTGAACGGACCAGATGGTCACTTGACCCTCCGTTAGGTTGCGCGCTGCTGCCATGTTGAAAAAAAGAGCCGGATACTGCCTGCCAGAATTCCTTCTTCACTTGGGACTTGGGACAAATGTGTAGAATTAATCACGTGTTGCAAGTTTAAAATGAACGACCGTGCCGAAATATTTGAATGTAAGTATTTTAATAGTTTAAGATTTGATTTCACATTATGTTATCGATATTGTAACATGTTTTGAGTGATATATCTTCATGATCATTGAATCATTTTAACTTCGCAATGTGAAAATATTGTTGGTTGGATTTCCCCAATGGTCTTCCGTGTAGATATTAATAGTGAGAGGGTAACAGATGAGTAGTTTATTTAAGAATACTAAGATTAAGAGCTCTTATAATTATTTGAAGTGTTTTTAGAATTTCTAATGCGTAAAGCTGCCAAGGGTCACGACTTAGGTGGTTAGCCTATTCATAGTTCCTGGTATAACATTATTTTGTAATTCATAGTTCATGAGACGCACCTATCTGGCAAATTCTTCCAGAATAACCTGCAGAATTGTGATCATCCTTCGAATAGCTATCCATCTTCTTATGTTGTTATTTAATATGTGCCGAATACCTACAAGTATGGGAATTCTACGCCTACATCTATCTTCATCCATGTTGCTTTTTGCCTTATTCACTTCGCATCAAACCATCTTTGACTTCGCATTGACCAATACTCACTCACATTACGCGCGGAGGGTTTTCAGCTGTTTCCAGACTTGGGTGACATCTGTGGTTAAAATTTTAAACATTTATTTAATTCGGATAAGTGTGCATAACGGAAGTGAACGGGACATAGCATAACGGAACGGAACGGAGGACCATTGAATTCGGAAAGGAGGTAAGGAAGGACCTCAATGAGGTTGGCCCGTTGCTGGATTAGAACCCATGACATTCTGAATGAGGGACCAACACTCTACCAAGTGAGGTACGGCTCCTCAACTTTTTCAAGGACTTGAGATCTTTAATAAAAATATCCCTAACTACTACATTCCGAATTTAATGGAATCGAATTATATTTATGGCTTTTAGGTATCTTTGGTTAGGTCGGGATATGGCCCGGTATGAGCCTGGTGGGAATGATGAAAAACTATGGAAAAATATGTCAACATGGTCGGGTACTAGGTTCGAATCCAGGACCTTTCGAATGCGATTCAGCTTTATTAATTCAGTTATTGTAGCTCGGTTACTACATAACGAGATTAAATGCAGAGTTTATTGTAAAAAAAAAAAAAAAACCAACTGTGAGGTAAAGCTTCCCATGACTGTAGTTTGTATCTTCACATTACAAACAAGGTCCGACAGTATTAACAAATTATATACATATAGTGTGTCTGTGTATATGTGTGTGTGTGTGTGAGAGAGGTGTATTTAAACAAATACCATGCCATTTATACTGATGATTTGTCCTTCACCTCCACTATGAGACAGGAACTTCGAAGTGTAGTGTATAAAGGACGTTCCCAGGTGTGCCAGATTACATTATCTTAAGGATGAGATCATAGTCATTTATCATGGCAGGATTTGTATATTTAATTATATAGGAAGTACAGAAAAGAATAGGTGATGACCTGTCCTTTGCTTTTATAAAGTCTGCTAAGCTGAATTATGTCGATATTTGCTAAACAAGGGACAAAATATCCCAATTACCATAATAAAAGGAAATTTGAATAAAATTTATTACTAATTTTGAAGAGGAGAGTTTCATACACATGGCTTATTTGATCATCAATATTGTCATTATTGTTGATTCGGCAGGTCCTTCGTAATTAACTTAGTTCCTCCATTCGTTCTAATTTCCTCCATTCGTTCTACTAGTGCTCTTCTCTTCTTCATCTATTCTTCTTTCTCCTCTTTCTTCTTCTGGCTACATTCCAGTTTAGACTAGCAAGACCCTCGTTATTGATTTCGTATCATTTGCTAGTTAGTGGCTTCAAGTCAGGTTAGATTAGTTGTGTTTCCCCTAAACTGTATTTGTTCCCTCTCCTCTCATATTGGCAAGCTCCTTGAATTAAAAAATAGTGGACCTTGGTCCGGACATCCAGATGAAACAACAGTGGAGGGTGTTGTTGCGGTTCGCACTTGAGACTCTTTTTGGAAGAAAGTCGTCTGACAGTCCAAGATCCTTATATGCTCTGTTAGGTCCTCATATGCTCTTCAATATTTTGTAATTTTTATGTGCAGTTAAAACATTTATCTATCTCTAATGTATTTCACTGTTTCAATCTAATCTTCTAGTGTACCACAATCACAGTAAGTTAATTTATAAAATATAATAAAGAGGGAGCGCAAGTCAATAATAATAGAGTAAGCTTGATTCAAACTCATTGTAAGCTTGTAATGCCAAATGTAAAAGTTTGTGTCAAACTTGTGATGAAAAGTTCGAAAGCCTGAATCAAACTTGAATCATACTTATTAGAAAGTAGCTGATAAGTTTGCTGCCAGCTTACATCAAACATGTCACAACAAGCATGAAACAGGATTACCATGACACTAGCTGACCAAATATATCAACTGTCTGCGTTCACTTTGAATCAAAATTGTGATATCCAAGTCAGCTTAGTACAGTCAATACCAAACTTGTTATATTAATCGTAGCTACAGAAGCAAAAATGAAATTTGACACAAGTTTGCATTCTATGTCTGTACTAACTAACTAACGCTATGGCTTATGGAACTCGCAAGTTCATCGCCGCAGTAACAAACGTTCGCCATTGGATTCTATCCTGGGTAATATCAAGCCAGTTTCCATCACGAACGCCTATTTCTCCAAGATCTCTTCTAATATTGTCCTCCCAACGACGTCTAGGTCTTCGCAATAGCCTCTTCCCATCCGGTCTCCCAACCAGGATAGAATATAACCTGCGTTTTTTTCCCATCCGAGCTACATGGCCTGCCCACCTTAGTCGTCGTGATTTCATTATTGTTACAACATCTGGTGAATCGTACAGTCCGTGGAGTTCTTCATTATGCAGTCTCCTCCACTCTTCAGTCATCTCATCGCGTTTCGGCCCGTATATCTTTCTCAAAACCTTATTTTCAAATACACGTAATTTATGTTCATCTGCTAGGGTCGTACTCCAACTTTCGCAACCGTAAAATATTACCGGCAGAATAACCGTTCTGTATATTTTTAATTTCAATTTCCTTGATATTAATCGCGATGTTAGAAGTTTCTGGACTGAGTAGAAACATGCGTTCCCCGATACTAAGCGACTTTTTATTTCTTTAGCGACCTCATTTTTATTTGTTACGTATGCTCCCAAGTATTGAAATTTGTTTACTTTCTCTATGACCTCATCCCTAATTCTTATGTTTTTATTTCCTTCATACCCTGTGTTTCGGATTGTTTTCATGTATTTTGTTTTATTTATGTTTACCTGTAGACCCATCTCATCGCACGCTTCTACTAACACATCGGTGTTGCTTTGAGGTGCATTTATATCAACCATATTAAATCTACATCATCCACGTATATCAACAGTTGATTCAAATCATTCAATGGTAGTCCCTTCTTGTCCCCTTTAATTTTTAAAATCGCATATTCTAACGCAAAGTTAAACAGTAGTGGTGACAAGGCATCGCCTTGTTTCAATCCGCTGCAAATCTTGAAACTATCTGACATATTATTACCTATCCGTACTCTGCTTGTGGGGTCGTTGAGACACATTTTCAATAGCTGAACCAATTTTTTCGGAATTCCAAATCGTATCAGGATACTGTATAACTTTTCCCTTTTGATAGAATCATATGCTTTCTTAAAATCAATGAATAGCTGATGAACCGTCCCATTGTATTCCCATTTCTTCTCCAAAATTTGTCTCAATGCAAAAATCTGGTCCAACGTGGATCTATTTCTTCTAAATCCACATTAGTGATCTCCAATTATTTCATCTACGTATACACTTAGGCGTGTTAACAGAATATTACTTAATATCTTGTAACAGGTTGGAAGTTACGAAATTCCGCGATAATTATTACTGTCCGATTTATCACCTTTTTTGTTAATCGGAACTATTATTGAGGTTTTCCATTCCTTTGGGAGCTTCTCCTTTCTCCATATAGCACTGATCAATTTATGTAGTTCCTTGATTAGTGCCATTCCTCCTGCTTTAATTAATTCGGCTGGAATATTGTCTATTCCTGGTGATTTGAAGTTTTTCAATTTCTTAACCGACATTTCTATCTCGATCTCGCTAGGTTCGGGAATCCACGGTTCTGCGGTATGGATTTCAAATTCCTCTGTTTGTTCCCCGTTGTGTACATTAAGAAGTTTGTCGAAATAATTTTTCCACACATCAACAATTTTAGTCGGATCAGCCTGAAGATCTCCACGTTCATTTCTAATCATTCCTAACCTCGGCTGGTAACCTTTTCTTTCGAGTTTAC
>JAGDQP010006404.1:889-16961 GCA_022664845.1 Lepisma saccharinum | reverse complement strand
GCTTGTTTTCGTTCCTCATGAAGTTTAAGGCATTCTTCATCAAACCAACGTTTGTTTTTCTGTTGTTTCTTCTCACCTACGCGTTCCTTCGCTGCGCTCTTAATTGTTTCACGAATTGCCTCCCACATCTTACTTACATCAATTTCATTATTATTATTATTATTACTCGAGTCGGCTAGGATTTCGAACCTATTTGAGAGTTCGAGTTGGTCTGCTCTTATGCTCGGATTATTTAATAGTTTCACTTCGTTGTTTTGATCCCTTGCTTTCTCTGTTCGCGATGCATAACTTTTCCCTTACCTTTGTGATCACTGATTGATGGTCGGTGTCACCTTCCGCTCCTCTGTAAGACCTAACATCCATTAGGTTGGTGTGTCTTCGTCTGTCTACTAATACGTCATCGATCTGGTTGAGAGTTTTGCCGTCCAGAGATACCATGTGTATTTGTGTATGTCTTTGTGTTCAAAGTACGTGCTCTTTACCAGTAAGTTTTTCGAAATCGCGAAAGTTATCAGTCTTTCTTCATTGTTGTTGGTCTTTTCGTGAAGGCTGTATTTGCCTATGGTAGGTCTATATTTTTCTTCCCTCCCTACCTTTGCATTGAAATCACCCAACACAATTTTCGAATTATACTTGGGCATTCGGTCAAACAGCCTTTCTAGCTCATCGTAGAATATATCTTTGTCGTTATCGGTAGCCCCCTCGGTCGGAGCATAGACGTTTAATAAAACCGTGTTGCCCCATCGAGTACGTATCGTAACGTACGATAGTCTTTCGTTTATGAACTGTATATTCTGAACCGCCTGAAGGATACTGTTCTTAATGAGGAATCCTGTTCCGAAATCGTGAGACTGTGTTCCCCCGTAGTAGAAAGTGTACTTGCTCTGTGGGATGCTATCTTGACCCTCCCATCGAAATTCTTGTATCGCTAATATGTCCAGCTTGTACTTCTCGGTCTCACGTACCGCCACCTGAAGAGCGCCCGTTTTGTATAATGTTGGTACGTTCCACGTTCGTATTCTAAGGTCTTTCTTAATCCTGTTCTTCGAGCCCCCTGAAGCAGTCCCAGCCCGTAGATCCGAATGAGGGACTAGTTTACCTCCGGAATATTTTACCCCAGGAGAATCCATGAACCATCTGTTACTATTTCTTGACATGTTTTAGCAGTGTAGAGTTGTCAGCTCTACGACCTCGCAGTAAAGGTAGACATTCACGATGTCGCCCTCTGTCCATCTCTGAGCCTTGCCGATGTCATTCATCTTCAGCCTCAGGGTGGTAATGGTGATGCTGCTTCCCCTCACCATGATATTTTTTTGTTCGGGGTTATCTTCCCCTAGCCTTTGTAGATCCCTCTACTAACTGCAAGGCAGCAGTACTGGTTTTAGTCCACCCCGGAATATTTTCGGTACCCACCATATCTGGTCGGCATTCCCCCTATTCGCCACCTGGGGAGGCGCCTGGTAGGAGACCAGTAACTCCAACCCGGATTCTATGTCTGTACACTCTAATATATCGATATTTTTATGCACGCTTAAACCATATCTAACTAATATATTTTACTGTTACAATTCGACTTACTGTGATTCCACAATTACAATCAGTTATTTTTTTTTTAAATAAGATTTTACACAATAAAGAGGAGGGGGGGTATTACGCATAGTTGTTACCTTTGTGTGTCCCCTTCTATCTAAATTACATCTCCATAGAAACAAACAATGATGACAAAGAAAAAAGCTAACAGGACAGGACAGGACAGAAAATAATGTTTATAACACCTTAAAAATCCTGTTGTTAACCGCATAACAGAAATATCGTGAGAGGAGGATAGACTGACTCTAAGATTAAATATATAAGATTTCCTGTTGTACTTTAAAGAGAAAAAAACAGTGGTTAATTTGAGCAAATTAATGGTCTAGTCTTGGCAATACTTTTTAGTTAGTGACGACATAAGTTTTAGAAAAAGAATTCTTTCTAAAATATCATTGTCATTTCTGATGGAGGTCATACTTGTCTATGTAATATTCCTGGGAGGAACTCACATCATGTCATCCTTCCTGAAGCAAACGACTTTATAATTAGCGTTACTGTCATAAAAAGAGTGTCAGCGCGGACAAGTGATGAAATAGTCGTCTTTTTTTTTCTTCTTTACTGAAGAACTAGGAAGTTCACACAATGAAAAACTTATTCATTCCTTGTATATATATGTACAGTATGTATGTATGTATGTATGTATGTATGTATGTATGTATGTATGTATGTATGTATGTATGTATGTGTGTGTGTGTGTGTTTAATTACTTTCTCACTCGGATATGATAGAAGTAGTATGTCGATATGCAAATGACGGTGACTTAAAAATGGAGTTATTCCGTCATATGTTTACATCGTCTTCAGATCACAGTCACTTTTCTGTTGTGTGAAAGTGAAAGGTGAGCTATTGTGTTTGAACTGTATGTAAATATGTATGTATCCTAGGACGTGTGTGTGTGTGTGTGTGAGAGAGAGAGAGAGAGAGAGAGACAGACAGACAGACAGACGGAGAGACAGACAATGTGTGTATCTATGTGTGTGACATTCACCAGACTTTTAAGTACTAATAAGAAAGGCTCCTAAAAGTAATGTTTCTTAAATGAACCTAAATTGGAATGTCCTGTGAGTACAAGGTACCTTCATATAACTTTCCTTCCTGTCTACATAGACGGCATTTTTGAAAAGGTTCATGTCTCTAAATTTGTTTCCAACAACTCTTCCAACTTATAGAGCTTGTGGGAGCTATACAGGGTTCTGCAAAAATGATTGAATACCTCACACCACAAGAAGAATAAAATTTGTTGAAAAAAAAATGTTTGGGAGCAACAGACATACAATTATATAGAGGCATCGTCCTTAAAAAAATATCATATCTCGTTAAATAACTTAATATGGTTTAGTAAAAGACAATTAAAGTTGTGTTCAATATATCTATTTTGGCCTGTGTCAATGTTACCTAGAGTCCACATCTATTTATCTAATTTCATTCTGTAAATACATAACAAAGTTAGAATTTGTGATCAGCCTATATCCTGATATCAAAATTTTCACACTGTTCCAACAGTCAAACCAATGTTGCAACTAACCCATCTGTTCGTGGGTATTGAAGAGGTTGGCTCTTCTCTTGTTTGGTTCCCTTCAACAAATGTTTCCGATTGTCTTATTCACAATTGGGATGTTTTCAACTTTATCGAAGTGTACTTTTTTTGCTACCCCTACTGATAGTATACGTAAAATATTACATCATATATCTAAAGTAACGTAAAGTAACGAAACGAAAGGAATAGATATCAAGTTTCGAAAAATTCAGTACACATATGCAGAACAACCGATCGAGACGGAAAACATGAATAGAGGAAGATTTTTTTCTGACGGACGGAATGAAAAGACAGAAGTATCTAACCTGACTTTAACTAGCCCGCCTTCGCTCGCTACCGCTCAACTCGAAATTAATTCTTGTCTGTGCATGACATTCATGAGATTTTATAGGCCTAGCATTCCTTACAAATTTAGCTTACTATATGCAAAGTGTTGCGTTGGTCAGGTTAAATTGCACTAAGTATGAAAACGTTACCAGTACAAGGACAATATTGGCTCCCAAAATGGAATCTATTACAAAAGAGGTTAAGTCATCCCCTGTTCGAAGTGTTCAATATCTACCTAGCTGGTTATCGTGATTGTGACAGCTCACGGTCTTTTTCTCTTTTTCTTTTCTTGTCATTATTATGCTGATGAATGATACACTTTAGATTTTGACCCTAAACAACTTTTTCATATTACTTGATTATATACTCACAAACAGATGCCGGGCCGTGGTGGTTAAATGGTATAGCGCTCACCTCAGGAGCTAGGAGTCGTAGGTTCGATCCATGCTCATGCCATGTGGACTTTGTGATGGACAATCACCGTGTGCGTGGGTCTTCTCGTGGTACTCCCGTTTTCTCCCACTTTCTTCATTCCACCAATTCATCTCATCATCATCCATCCGGTCTGAGCCAAAGTTTCCTAAAGGCCTTACAAATTAAATACAAATTCAAATTTACTAACAGATGCATTCTTAATTCCTCTTTCTGAATCAAGATTATACGTAGCTATATTAAACCTAGAAAACAGTGATGTAATAATATAAACGTTAATGTCTGTACCTATTAAATTGTCACCGTGCTAAAAGAACAAGCGTTAATTGCTGAAGTTGCTGTAATTACAGCTACCGTAAGAATTCATGTTACTCGGGGTCTCAAAGATTTTTTTTTCTTCTTTTGGCATTAGTAATGATTCTATTCTTTATTACAGAAAGATCGTGTTAAGATGAGACTAGCTTACTGCTCTGGTTCACATAGACTGTTTTTTCTCTGCTGATCAGAAAGGTCAGCAATATATTAATGATGAGTGGAGAAAAATTTTTATATAGAAAATTCTAGGAAAAAGTTGATACACTTACTTAGCATTGCATTAGGAAAATAACTAATAGTGATTAGGACCGCTTCTCAGACGTATAACAACCCATTAACGTCTCGAAAGTGGAACTGACTCTATCGGATGTATGAGATTTTCTATAGACAGCTGCATCCAATTGCATTGAAGAGGATATGCCAGTTGTTTCATGTATCCGTGGTGGTGGGCTGGTGTTCACAATGTCCGTTGTATTATATCATAGATATGTTCAATTGGATTGTAGCCTGGTGGATTGGGTGACCAGAGCGACATGGATAATTCAGTGTCATGTTTTTTTCAACGTTGGACAGTTTATACAACTGTGATGTTATGGAGTATTGTACTGTTGAAGCATAGATCCCTGTTTTGTACTGGACCGTCATTTGCACACGGTGACTTCTTAGTATATGTCGTGTCACCTGGCGTGTTAACCATCGCTCTTCACGGTTATCCATCTCCTGAGGCTAGCCATACAGACCGGCGATTCCCTAAACAAGATGTAACAAGAGCTAAAGGAAAAGCTTCAGCAAATGATTCCCGATATCGAGACAAATAAAAAAGATCCTATGGACAGGGGTAATATTCCGCTTCGTTTTGAAGCGTTTCCAACTTCAGGCCTTACAGTGGGAAGAAAATTAATAATTCCCAATAACTCAGAAACGACGCGTTGAATGAAAATCTCGTGTCTGGAAATTTGTTTCTAATAACATGGTAGATATCAGGAGTAAAAACACGATGTCGCTGGATTGCCAGTGTTGCCAACCTGGTATAATGTTTTAATTTTTAAAATGGTCGTATGTGGCATAGCCGGCGACACTGCGATATGTGCTTTACGTATGTTGTTTATCATCACTAGGTGATGCCAAAACACGACCTAGCGACGGGGTTTGAAAAAAATAAACATAGCAAGTTGGCAACACTGGCAACCCGACGACATCGTGTTTTTCACTCCTGATATCTAACATGTTATTGGAAACAAATTTCCGGAAATGAGATTATCATTGAACGCGTGGTTTCTGATTTATTCAGAATTATTCATTTTCTTCCCATTGTCAAGGGGTCGACTTTGGGCCTGAAGGCGGAAACGCTGTATCTCCAAAACGAAGCGGAATTTCATCCTCTGTTCATAGGAACCTCTTTATTTTGTTCGATCACCTCCCGAAGTGTGTTTTCCCCAAGGTCATGTTACAAACTGTATGTGTCCAAAGGAATCAACACTGCATGGCGTCAGAAATTCAAAGCTAATTAGACATGACATCACAACAGACAACACCAATGTCGATTGGAACGAAACAAAAGCTTCAATCAGTGATACACCAGTCAATCAACTTGCGGCGCCACAGCCACAGGGTGAGTGAATTGTTATTAACCTCCTAAACGAGCTGGTGAGCTTCTGAGGACGGGACTTAATTCTTGATAAAGTGGGCTCCGAACCACTCAGTTCAATGGATCCCGGGGGGATTTGAACCAATTATTATCACGCGCACAGAAAGCGAGCGCTCTAACCTCTCTGCCCCCGCGGGAGGTCACAGGAATCGTTTTGCTGTGCGTGAGTTCTGTGTGTTACGTTAATTAAAAACTCGTTAGGTTTGAATAATTCTAATCCGCCTTATACAAACATCGAATTAATCGATTTAAAGTCGAATAATAATCGAATTAAATAAGCAATTTAATCGATATAAATGCATGAATCAGTATGGATGAATGAATTTATGCAGCGGTATCAATGTATGAACCAAAAACTTCCTATGTTTAAATATCTCTGAATAAAATTGTTCCTGATTACATTGTTTAAAAAAGTTACAGAGCGTATACTCAAGTACCAAAACATATATCTGTTGGGAAATAATATAAAATAATTTATGAAATAAAAACTCTATATCTTTTAATGATATAGTTTAAAAAAAATATTTTTAAACAAATTTTTAAATAATTATAGAATCCCTTGAAAAATCACAACTTCAAAACTTTTTAAAGTAAGTATTTTTAAACGCTTACCAATACACATTTAAAAAAATATATTTTAAATTTTGTTAAAATAAATTTTGAAATTATTAAGTTAGTATCATATTTATTCAGGAAAATTCAAATACACTTCAGAGGATTATTTTTTGTTGTTGACATATTGGAGACAACACACAACAATGAGAACAACATAAGAAAAGGTTTGAGAGGAAATCGACTCTGACCTTAATCAAGATACCATCCAGCATTTGTCTGGTAAATCCAAGCCAACCTGGGAAGTCAATAATTTAAACGTAATTTCATTATATTTTACATATATTTATAGGAACTGTTTTGAAGATTTGTTTTATTTCTTGCAACTATTGTACAGATAAATAATCATGCATAAGAGACCTACTTTGCGACTGAATGCATCTATTCAAAAATGAAGTTAAATAAGGAAGTAGAAAAAAAAAGGCATCTCAAACTAAACATATTTGTCCAACTATAAGCTAATACGGAAATACAAGCTACCCATAGGTTTTTCCTGAATAAGTAGCCTCTTTATGTCAACGTAAAATACCAGGCAATAGTGGAAGGAACACAGAACAAATATAAGATCAAATAGAAAGTGCTTTTTCCAAATCACACTAGAAGAACTGGGAGAGAGAGTCGTAATTTTTCATTTACTTCTTTTCAAGAACAAGTGTTGTGTAACAGGTATAAAGAATCTATACACAGTAATTATGAATATCTAAATAAATAGCTAGCTTGAAACATGAATACTGACGCTGTTGTAGTTAATTATTAGTTTTTAATCTTGGTTTAAGAGACTGCCATCTAGTGGGATTACTTAACTGAAGAATAAAAGAAAAGTGTATGGAGTATTAGCAAATTGTATATGATATATGCTATTCTTTAACGATGATCAAGTTGCGAGGGAAAGCGGTCGGTACCGCGCTTACCAACATACAAGAGTTAAAACAGGAAGAAAATAGATAACATCGTAACCTCTCATCTTCCTTCTTCATTACTGAAACTCTAATTACTGCTTTTTCATCACAGCAACCCGAAATTAATCTCTCAAAATAATACCATCTATCTGTTTCAAAGGATCAAAGATTATTAGAAAATTGAAAGCTAGATTGGAATTAAATCAATGTTTGATAATTAAATCGACAACTGTTTTCTTTAAATATATGTTTTTAACAAATTAAAGAGTTGATAGGTAAAATCGAACAAGTCTACAATGTTGAATGGTTTTGGAATATAGTATTAAAAATTGTATGATCTTTCTTATGGTAGAATAAGCTAAAATATTTTATGTATATAACTTTTTTAATCTACCAATTTCGGTAAAAAAAAAATATCCTCCTCTCATTGGTTTATTACACGAGAATAATTTGAATTCAAACAAAAATCGGCTTTCTACAGAAAGAAAAGAAATATATTTCCACTCATGATGTGAGCAATGATTCTACCCGACACCCCAAATTCTTAAGCGCACCCTCAACTTAAGTTTTGTCACGGTCAAAGATCGATAGAGACCATGCAAAACTACATTTTGACCTTACACCCACCCAAACTGGAAATCCTGGCGAAATCCCTGGATGCGAGTATATGGCACTTGGAATTTTAATCATATCCGAAAATAACCTCTCAGTGCAAACGAAATACCTTTAGTTTATGTAGCAAACGGAAAATAATGCCTATCACTATAAGAACTGTGACACTTCGAAGAAATCCAGCAAAAAATTGACAATTTTTTCAACTTGTCTGAATTAAATTTGAAGTAATTTATGGCCTTTCGGCATCTTTTGACCGAGGATGGGTTGGGTTAGGTAAAAGGACGGGGACTGTATCGGCCAGGGTTTTGCTTAAGGCGCTATTCCGGCATTTACCTAGTGAAAATGATGGAAACCCTGATAAACGTTAGTCAGGATGGTCGGCCAAGGGGGTTCGAACCCATTGACAATCCGAAGTTCGCGACGTCACTTCTGGTTTATCAACTTGTTCTTTCCAGCAAAAAACCAGACAAGTTTATCAATACAGGAAATATAAACATTGCCACTAAAAGGAGCTAAGACAAACCATCATAGATTTATTTCAACTGATATGGAGATTATTTTTTTTTTATCTAAAGACACAAAGAATAAATGAAATAGCAATTGATACCATCTTCATATTCCTTCGAAAGATAACTTCCGCTATTGAAGAAACTAAATGTAAGTCAGTCGGTCCTTTTCAAAACAGCTGGGAATATAAAAACGAGAATTCAAAACGTAAAACAAAGTGAGAATGAAAAATAAGGGAATGCGACAAGACTTTCACACGAGGAAACAATGTTAGGTTTCAGCCTATTTCTCTTCTTCGTTTGAAAATTTAAAAGAAGAAAAAAAAATATATCTTTGAGAGACACACCTTCGATTATTTTCACGCTAGGGAGGGAAATAAAGAAAGAAATCTCTAAAGATGCTTTTCTTTTTTTAAACAGAGGCCGTGAGAAGTCTGTTAACCACAGCACGACTTACAACTCACACACTGCTTGGCCGGAAGTTGATGGAGAAAAGATTCTTCTGGTTTTGATTGAGGAAGCGCCTTCTTATTGTTCGACAATGTCTTTATGGATTGTCTGTCGCAACATCATAAGAGGGAGGGGATGTTAAGATGAATTTAATAGAGAGTATAACAATTCAAATGACGGGGAATCGGTGAAAGTTACACACATAAAAGTTTCTTTTATACATATGAATGTTTTTTTTTTTCTATGCTTGGATCACTTTATTCTCATTTCGTGTCAGTTGCCACTCGTATGTATTCTTGTCATCCTCACTATAGTGAGGGAATGTTTATTATTAATACAGACGCATAGTTCGATCTTACGTATGTGGTATTTACACATACACAAATATACACGGTTCGATTGACCAAGCCTCCGTAATGTACTATTTACGGTCACGAATTTCGGGACGGTTCTGGGAAGACACCAGGTTTGAGTCCTGCTGCCAGTAGTATTCATTGAGGTTTTCCAGAGTTTCACCATGCAAATGCTGGTGCGTTAGGCCTACTTAGACAAAGGTTCTAGCTGCTATTTGTAAGTGCTCGCCGAGGAACGACATCCCTCAGACATGTGATAGTCCTAGTCTTAGGCCATAGACGCCTGCAAAGCTTGTAGGTACAACTGAAACTAAAAGTAATTATATTGACCTAGTCCCGAAATGTGGAGATAAGTGCTGCTGTGAGCCATCTTAATTGAGAGTTTCAATTTTTT
Organism: Lepisma saccharinum; assembly: GCA_022664845.1. Taxonomy (NCBI): domain Eukaryota; kingdom Metazoa; phylum Arthropoda; class Insecta; order Zygentoma; family Lepismatidae; genus Lepisma; species Lepisma saccharinum. Next base: position 7,283 of record JAGDQP010006404.1, on the reverse strand, counting down.
CCATTTTACCTGCGAATGCAGTGATCATATCTAGAATAAGGACCTGGTTGCTACTGTTCCCAGTCTTTTCCAAGAAAAGTGTTCATCTAGGCGGTACATACTGTATAATTATTAATTTCTGAACTAGCTGCTTTTGTCTAAGCCCGCCACATGTCTGAAAGATGACCATAATTTCCAGAAAAGATAGGGAAAATAGCGTCTAGAGCCTTGGCTGAGGTAACATCTCGGTATTCGTGTGGGAACTGAAGAAAACCCTGGAAAACTTCAGTCAGTATGACTGGCAGCGGGGCTCAAACCAGTATGCCTCTGCATTGCCGATTCGAAATGCGTGACGTTACGGACTAAAGTCAGTGTTGAATGAGATTCCCGTCGCAATCTTTCCCTCAAAATTCTTTAAAAGAAAATCCCACCTGATAAGTCTTCTTTCGAAATTACTGAAAACTATAATATAAAAGTGCCAAAAAGATTCAACAAATTCCCGATTTTTTTTCTTTTTTCATTTATCCTTCATGTGACCCAGATTTTCCCGTTTTTCGGGAAATTTCCCCTCTAACTGATAACACTAATTACGGTTCTAAACGAAGGAAAGGTTTAGGCCATACATTCTATCGCTCAGCTTACTTAACCTAAATTTAAAAATAAATGCCGGACCGAACCTTTACAATGTTGATTTCAGCATCAGATTCTAGAACGTGACTTAAATATTAACAGAAAACAGAATGAACTTGCGTTTAATTTGGTTTGATTTTAGTTTTGGTTTATATTTTTTCCTTACTGAAGTTTATTTTATTCTACTGAAAATAACAATATATTTTCCAAATAATGTTGTAAAACAAAACCTTGGCTTTTTCAATAAATAAATCTTATATATTTTGGCAGGATTGGACTGATGCTAGACTCCTGCTACCTGTCAGGAATTAGAAAAGTAATTTTCCCTTACGTCCTGCTTTGTACACCTGTATTTCAAAAGAATAACATTGATTGTGTAGTCCATTTACTGATTTGCCTGTATTTTAATGCTATACTAAAAACTGTTTATAATTTTGAGTTTTTGCAGCAACAGATCAGTATTCGTAAAGTTAAGTGAATAGTCATTTTGAATGTTAATAGACTGATTCTCAGATTACTTATTTAAGGCGAAACACTGACATAGTTCGGGACCGCGACAAAGTGTCTCTCCGACAAACTGTCTCTCTTCTCATTTGGTTCATCGGCGATAAAATGTCTCTCCGACAAACTGTATCGCATTCCTGAGGAGGGACACTTTGACGGGGTCGAACACGACAAACTGTCTTTCTTCCTCAATTTGGTTCATCGAAGATACATTTTGTCGCCAACAAATTGTCTCTAAAAATCAGGTCCACTTTGTCGTAGAGACACTTTGTCGGCGAGACACTTTGCCATCGTCCCAATAATACGAATTTGAATTTAATTTTTAAGGCCTTTGGGCAACTTTGGGTCAGGCTGTATGGATAATGATGGGATGGTACGTTCTAGGGGGAAAATGGTAATTGTAACCAAGAAAGAAAAAATACGATCTTTAATTTTGTACTCTTTCCAAATTTCTGTATAAGCCACCGTTTATGAGATAATAAAAAAAAAAAAACATTTTTGGCGCTATTTTTTTTCACAATAGTGGCCAGTTGTCATGCTCCAAAAGGTGAAAACTTTTGATATGTTATTCAGCACGTTTTTCTGCATAGGACAGCGAAAAAAAATTTTATTGCATTTTTCTTTAGATTAGGGGTATGTTTTCATAGATTCCCTGGACTTATTTAAATTATGTTTTGTATTTTCTTATGCGATATCTAAGATCTTTTATCAATGACTTTTCCTTAAGTAGAGCATCTTACCTCCTTTCTCCCTATTCCACTCGGAATTTCACTTTTTTCTTCACTGTCGTTACCTAATACAATGTGCAGTGTCTATTCTTCACGTTCCCTATTTCTGTATGGACTTCAGCACTTTGTCGTTCTGTTTGTCCTGAGTTTATACTATATAGAATATCTTGTGCTTCACTTCCGTGCTGGAATGAAACACTGAAGAGTTGTAGCGTCACCTGCTACACTGCAGCACTCCTCACCAGGGAAGTATTTAGGAGGTCTGAGACTCCCCGAAATTAATTCCTTTTTTGTAAAATCCATACTACTTCACAATAAAAAGGCATTTCGGCGGTCCAGATCCCGTAAATACTTCCCTGGCGAGGAGTTCTGCGGTGTGGGATTGTGGGATGTGATGTTACAACTCGGCAGTCACAATACAGGACGGAAGTGAAGCAGAAGAGACTTCTGTTGATTGAATTACAACAAAAATACACTTTTTTACACACTTCGACCAATATATTCCATCCTTTATCTCGGTACTTTGCAGTTAAAAAGGGCAGCTATTTTTTTGTGTACAACCTCTCTATAGGACGTAAATTCTCCTAGGAAAATTTCAGGATAGGTTTCGATCATTGACGGTCTCCTTGTAAGGAAATGGGTGGGAAACGGCACGCATAATTTATTTTCATTAGTGGCATAAACCATTAACAATATCTGAAGATATCCAAAAGAAATCAAAATGTAGAAAAAAAATCACACATCCTACAGTGCTATGGCCCAACTCATACCAAAACTTACAAGGAACACTCCCCAGGTGTCAGAACCAGATTTGGATCAAAATTCGCATGTAGGTACAGTGTTTAGGTAAACCTTCACAGCCAAAATTATAGGTGCTGCCGTCAACAAATAACGACATGGGGAGCCGATAAAGATGGAACACAGAGAGTAAGTAAATCGAATACAGAGTACGAAAAATGCCTTTTCTTTTATAAACTGTCACTGTTACATATAAATTAATAGCAAATGGATATTAATGGGTACTGGACAGGATCGTAATAAATGCTAAATAGTATGGCGACAATGACCGCCATCTTGAAAGCGGGTGGGTGATGTGATATAACTATCTATACTGGAATGTTCCAAGAAACCCAATGATGAAATTAGTTTAGGCATAACTCTAATCCCGTACGAAAAAATGACACGTGAAATTGACCTGGAGAATGTGTGAATTGAATGACGAAAAAACATTTTTTGGTGAAACAGTTGAAAGAACGAAAACCAAACGGCTATAGAAGAGGCACCATAGGCGTGCGCGAGACCCTTGGATTAGAAAATACAGCAGTGCGGATGATGTATTAGGAAATTCCAGGAAAATACCGTAGATTTGTTTTTACTTCCAATATATCACGTGATCAGACAAGAATTAGGGCAAACCGTGTCAACAAAAAAACAGATACCTCTATGCTTTGAGTCAGTCACCCGTGACTCGTAACATACAGGATTTTCGGTGATGTCAAAAGGTGATATTTCTTTCAACCATTAAATTGAAAAGTCAGTAGCATCTTCTCAGCAGGAGGCAGCGTCTTCTTATATTGAATAGCATAAAAAAAAAATAGTTGGCATTTTCCATCTAAAGCTGTCAGTCGGAAGCTGCTTATAGCTGCACAATTTTGCATGCCAAATACTCACAATCAGATAGCGGAATTACCAGAAGCTGGACAACAGAGACTAAAGGCGTAAAGCCTATAGGGCGTTCCATTTACGCTACCTGAAAATAGTCTCTGATCTTGCCCAGTTCTAAACATATTTGATACTTTGATATGAAAATGTTAGGAAGACAACTTCTTTTTGGTCAAAGAATCAACAAACAAGCCAAAAGCCGAGTAATGTTCTGCATTGTTACCAAGTAAATAGCAGAGAAGGCAATGTGTCATTGTTGGGAGGAAAATGAAACGGAAAGAAAGACAGCAAAATACAAGCAAAAACTAGAAATTTTGATCCATATTGCAAAGATCAAAGTATACTTTGATCAGCGATGTCACAGGCAGCGGGCGGGGCAGTGGCTAGCTGTAGGTTTCTTCAGGGCTCACTTTTGTGAAATATACTATTAATTGAAAAATTGATCGTAAAAAGTGCACTACTATATAACTTTTCATATATCAAAAATTCGTTAAAAAGTTATATTCTGGATTGGAATGCTTAGCATTTGGGGGCAACCGCCACCCTTGCCCCCCCCCCCCGTGCGCACGCCTATGAGAGGCATCATTATATTGGAAAGTATGATCGTCATGGCCGCAACATGTAGTGCACTGTAAAGTTTTAAATACACTAACGGAAGGAAGTCCCAATTCCAAGAAGGCGTAATGCTAGGTGAATGTGATATTCTCCAGATCAATTTCATTTGTATTTTTTTTCTCCGGTCCCCCTGACGTTATTTGTTGACGACAGCACCTATAATTTTGGTTGTGAAGGTTTACCTAAACACTGTACCTATATACGAATTTTGATCAAAATCGGACTCTGTTCCTTGCCAGACTACGGTCACTGGTAAAAAAAATATGTCATGATACGCATCCGAACCCTAATCGCCAATATTCTGCCCGTATTACATATTATTTTAACCTCCTGCCTCAGTGACTTGTAGTAGTGGTGGTGGGTATTGTTATTCCGAAGCAACGGGATCTTTCTTCATCACAAATTAATCCCAAGCATCACCTCCTCTAACTCTCACAGTACATCAGTGTCACCTACTGAAAAGGGAAAGAAAATTAACATTATTACAACTTTTAATGACCTTGAAGTTTTGGTAGAAATTGCACCTCCTTCTAACGACCTTAATGGAGATTATGTAGCGCTGTTGTTTGTCAGTTCACATATAAATTGTATGAAAATGAATGATCTGACATGCACTTTTTGACATTAATTTACTGAGTGAGTTTATTCGATAATTTGGAAAGAGTTATTTAGTGAAAACATCTCAATGATTATATGAATATTTAACATACAAGAATTTCTCACCATATTTTAAATTCAAAGCGTGGTATGTTCAACGAAACTGATTGCATGTATTAAGTTAATTATACTACTAATTATGAATTCGTTTCTGAGATCCCATATCCCAATAACAGTGAATTTTGGATGTCTACTTTCACTTTCTTATAAATAAAAGTGAATTTAAGAGTGAGGAAGACGGAATGAGTGTATATGAATGTATAAGAGTGCGAAAGTATGTATAAGATTACTTACTCACGTCATTGTCATGTATCCTGTCGAAAAAAGCAGATTCTTTAAAACATTAATTAACCCTCTTCACTCGTCCTGTTTTAGCGATTTCCTTTGTTTTAGCATTTCATTTATTCTTTAACACTGTACGTAACTTACATTTACTTTCTTCATCTACCCTCGAGCTCGTGTAGCACGGAAAATGTTAGAATGTAGTACAGTTAATTTTTGATAGATGGCAGGAAATTTGCGAACATGATTTGCCATCTAGCGGGTAAAATGCGAACTACAAGATCACAAGGGCATTCATTGTGTGCTGTAGGCGGAATTCGTGCAAGGTTCACGAATTAAACGTACCTACACAACCAATAACAACTGGAACGAACGACAAGATATCAAGATATTTCCAGAATATTCTACAGCAAGGACGGGGGATTCCCAGGCACGGCGGACTAGTGAAGAGCCGGATTATAGAGATTGAACTGCCATCAGGAGAAAGATATATAGACCTATCGCGCAATTCGGGTCTGCAGAAGTGGGTTCGGGACTCTTGCACGGAGTGACAGTTGCACGGAATCCTGCCCCAGACCCAACCACCTTGGATGAATCACAATTTGGCTTGTGACACTTGCACGAATCATTTAGCCCTCTTGATTGCGAGCTATCATGACTTTCGTCTTTCGCAATTTTGCTCGTTTTAAGGAGGTTCGAAGGAGTTGACTCTGACAATAGATGGCAGCAGAATCTGCTTATCTTTCCCACGTGTTTTTCCCCACAAATTTTAAACGAAAGTAGATCTTACATTTCAACACACAGGGCTCAAACATTCAGAGGAGAAACTTTAGAACCCTTTAAACGGCTTCATCGAGACGATTTTTAATTCTGTCTTATTCATTGTTGAAACAGTTTCATTATTAAAGGATTGCATACGCCCTGAAATAATAAGCAAATTAAACCATGAAGAAAATTTAAAAATCGAAAATCAGCACGATGAAACCCTTTAAAGAATTGTAAACTTTCTTCGTGTAGGCCTACTGAAGCAAAGTTGTATGTAACATGACACTATTCTCAATATAAATATATTTTAATTCTTGTTCTAGCATTCGAAAAAATCTATTCTCGTTCTACCATTTATTTTCTCATGATTCGCGTGCATCTCGTCCTCACTTTTCTATACCTCCATCCATATAAAATAACCATTTTCCTAAAACGGGGCGCAATTAACGCGATACGCCTCTACCCCTAGCTTCCTTGCCTAGCTTCCGTGTAAGTATCACTGTCGATAATTAAGCGAGTCTGGGACAGGCCCATAGCCCGGATTATTTCATTGGAGGGCACAGCTCTTTCTG
>JAGDQP010006403.1:0-72542 GCA_022664845.1 Lepisma saccharinum | reverse complement strand
ATATATATATAAATCTCTTCTGTGTGGCTATACTATTATAATTGTATACCAAATAACGTCCATGCTAAATCATTATTTCTCATGTGTGAACATTTCTTGTTGGCATCAAAATAAACAACTAAACATAAAATGTTTTATTATAATGACCTTGATATATTTTTGCATGTATATTTGTAATCACATTATTATAATGATAATTCAAATATTGAACATAATATTCAATAGTATTTGTAAAAGAACAACTCAATATTAATTCAATTGTACTCGCAATAATAAAAAAAACTATTTTTGTTTTTGTTTTAGGATATATATTCTAAGAGAAGGAAAATACACCAATTCATAGTCAGTGTAATTCATTGAAGACGCTCATGTTATTATCCATATTATTTTCTTACATTGCATACAAATTATATTCTGTTGACCACAATTGCTTACTCTATGTAATATTGTATAAATCTTATTACATATTAGTGAATCTAAATTGATATAATCGATTTTTTACAGGATATATTTGATGAATTACGTGAAATTCGCAATCATAAACTTTATACTCATTGTTTATTTCTTTTAAACATGGTCAAAATTCCTCCAAAAAAAAGTTGAAAAATGACGTTGTATTGCTGGTACATATTCTATATTGATATTTTGTAAATAATTAAAATGTTTTACAGTCCAAATTTCAAAACGAATTTGCGCCCTAAAAAGATATACTATGTTAATATATATTTCAGTTAAATCCATCTCCATCTACCAATATTAAGGGGTAATTGATAATCGATTCTCCTAAATACTTCCTCCAACATTGTTTGAGAAAATGTATCCGCATATTTTATTAAAGTTTGCATAGTACGATGGATAAGCAGGGCAGTCCCTTGTAAAGACAGATTTTTTAGACCCAATCCACCTTTATCTAAAGGAAGGTAACACGTACTTCTATATACTCTTAAAGTTTTCGACGTCTAAATAAACCGTCCAATTTGCATCAATATCGCAGAATATGTTTTCTTATCTAATGGAAATAATTGCAAAAAGTGAATAGCTTCACTAAGAATAAAAATATTTACAAATCTTACTCGTGCAAATATTGTATAAAAACAGTATTTGAAGACTTTTGGTAATTTTTTCGGAGTAAATAGTCTGCATTTAATTGTATTGTGTTTTGGATCCGATATGTCCACCATATTCCTAAAAAGATTAATTGAGTAACTATTTTCCCATGATGTTGCCACGCCACACTTTTATTTTTTGAAAAGGCATTATTTTAGTTTTATTTTCACTTAATCTAATATTTGAAGCTGAACTAAATTTATTCAATATATCCCTAAGTATTGTCAGTTCGTCTCTCGAACGGACTATCCATACCGCGTCATCAATATATACTATTGCTTTAAGTATTACTTGTTAATACTGTATTCCGTACAAGTTGGATTTTATATTTTGTATTAAAGGTACCATAGCCAAAGTATACAAATAGGTGGCAACTGGACTTCCTTGATTCAGTTCTTTTTCCATCCTAATGGCTGGCAAAATTCTGTGCCCTGTATATATTGGAAAACATTTTTGTAAATTGTTCAGGAAAACTAAATTGTCGTAAGATTTCCATTAAATATTGTGTATTCATGGAAGAAAAAGCGTTTTCAAAATCAGTTGAGACGATGGCAAAATCAGGCAATATTTTATGTTGATACGCCTGTACTACTTCTCTTTTGGAAGCAAGAAGGATTTGTATTGGTTGGGTATTGGATACCCCGCCTTGACAATCCTAGAGTAGAAAAAATCATAAGTGGTTTTAACCTTTCCGTAAACACTCGTAATAGAATTTTATAATCTATATTTAACAATGAGATTAAATGATAACCAGATCCTGTATGATCATTATGCTTTCCCGCTTTGGGTACCAAAATACCGTATGACTGCGCGAGATTATCAACATTTTTCGGTCTTGTAAAACAAATTATATAATTGTGTAAGAAAAGGAATAATTTGTTTTTGAAAATTTTTATAGAATTTTAATCCCAAACCATCTGGACCAGGGAAAGTATTTGTATTCATTTGGTCAATAGCCTCGATTATTTCATTCTCTGTAATAGGATTGCACAATATTTGTTGTTGCGCATCATTAAGTTTATTTATATTTATATTATGAAAAAAAGGACTCCTCACCCGCCATAGTTTGTTGAGTGTAGAGAGATTGATAATGTTGTCGAATCGCACCATATTGTTTCCCCCGCGTATACTTTCTACAATTCTTATCTATAAACAAATATATACCTTTTAATTTAGCACGCTTACGCTCATTAATAATTGCTGGATACACCGCTGGTTCACTAATTCCAAGCTGGATCAACTTAGATCTAACCGGAACACCCATTACGTTTTGCGGGAAATAAACAAATTTTACTGTGTAAATGGTTTACTTGTTGTAACCATTTGATATCACCTTGTGCCAAGTCTGTTTATTGCTGTAACGCTAAATAATAATTTTGTAGTTGTGCTTTTTCAAGTTTTATTATTTTTGAAAACAAAATTGTTTCATATTTGACTGCTTTTTTGAAATTACACCACCGTAACTGCATATTTTGATTCCGCATATATTGGGTATTATAATAATTCCATAATTATTTTTTTATAATCTTCTAATTCACATAGTTGTGTATTTAAATGCCGCACAAAACTGGGTGAAAAATGAGTGTGTATATCCGTTTGCATTTTGATCCACACTAAAACATGGTCCGAGAAAGGTAAAGATCCTCTATCTATCATTTTAATTTTATTTCTAAAATGTTAAGAAAAAAGTATTATATCTAAGCGAGACCATCCTTGGAATTAATAAGTTGCACCAGGCTTTTGCGGATATAGAAGTTCCCATGCATCGATTAAGTTAAATTCGTGATAGTTTTTTGTAATGCCAAACTTATATTTTCTCCCGCCGAACTGTCTGCTATTTTGTGTCGTGTTCAAATTAGCCATACGAATGATTGAGTATTTGTGATATTTCTGTATTTCCAACACAAGAACATTTTCTATAAATGGTTCATGAATAACTTTACTGCTAGACCCACTAGGCAGATATACAGCTATTATTGCTATTTGTTGTTGAACTACAATAGGCGTCAACCTACCCGATTCATGCATGAAACATTTCCATTATCTATGTCTCATCTTATAAATATAGTCAAACCTGTCTTGGTTTGCAAATGATAATTATTTATGTGATCATAATTATTTATATCCCACATTGGAATTACTGTTTCTTGAACTGCAATTACATGCAAAGCTGTTTGTCTTACAAATTGTCATAGGAAAGTTATTTTGGTATCAGATGACGCATGACAACTATTAAACGTGGCAAGTGTCAAGGTCGTTTGCATCCTACTTATTACGAAAAAAACACACAAGGAAAAACATGTTGTATTGTAACTTGGCACAGATCATCTTGATTTAGTGCACATATTTTACCACAGATTTACGTATCGTACTGTTGAACTATGAATTGAATCACTATAACAAATTGGAGAAACCTTTTCAGTATCGTCGCCTGCAGTTTGAGATCGATTCCTTCTTGTGAGACCTGAATCAGAAACCTTCACACGTTTAATAGAGCTTTGTACTTTATATTCTTTTTTTATTTGAGGACAAAGAGAATTGCACTCCAAAACGTTGTAAATCACTACTTTCACTTTCCGACAGGGAAGACGTTGGTAATACTTGCTCAGAGACACACTGTAATTTATTTTCTTGCTGTTTTTCCGTGTGTAGGGGATAAAAAAAGGATTTTGTAGACTCGTCTCAAAGTACGTAAGAGCCATCCTTATTTATCACTTGTGTTGTACTGACACTGGATGTCTTTTGTTCACAATCAAACTGCTTTAACACACCAATCCCATTGTTTTCTTCCTTTGCGTTTTCTACTGTAGAAGTATGATCAGCTGATTTTGGGCTAAAGCAGGAGATATGACGTTGCCTTTCACCTTCACACTCAGTGACGCGAGCACAATTCAATGCACCTTTGTCTATCGCTGGTTTATGAGAGTTTTGCCAAGAGTCTTGATTATTTGAAGCATTCCATTTCACTGTTCTTAATAAATTAGGAAATTATTTATCATCATTTGTAAAAGTAGATTTTTGTTCTGTTGTACGTGTACCTTGTTGCCATTGCTGATCGTCTTTTTGTTCTTCGTTCTCTCGTACTATTTCACCCTGAAGACGTAACTGTATTTTGAAATCTTGTATAGAAACATAATTAGGTAATTCTCGAAATAATTGTGAAAATGTCACTAAACACTTCCTGAATGTACATCAAAAAGTATAATCCATTTTTAGGATACGAAATACGTTTAATACTAACAACGTTTCTGTATACACTAAAATATTGCCGTATCTGTGAATCTTCCATTTCTAGCGGTACCATCCAAATTGCTGCACTATGTTATCGGGAAGCACTTCATTCACTTTTTCTATATCAGATGCATAATATAATTTTCCATCGCACTTATCTAACACTCTCTGAAGTATTTGATGATTTTTTAATTTAAGAAACGTCTTCCTCAAATAAAAGTCAGGTTCCAGAGATAATAATTCATTTGGTAATAGTTCTAAGTCTCTGGCGATTGCGTCATGTAATGTCGGTAAATGCAATCTACCTCGTACCTCATGTAAGTCTAATTGTAAAGTATCAACTCTCTTTATAGTATTTCTATATCGTGTAGCCATAATATGTTCGCTAAACTCGTATTCGATAGAAAAACAAAGTTCAGTTAAAAACTAGACCGACTTTGATCACACCACGGAACACTAATCAAACACGTCCACTCACTAACTAGCCAAGCGAGCATCTGAATTCGACCCAGAGTTTGTTATGTTGTAAGGTAACGTCTTACCGCTGCACTACGTTAGTACGTGGCAAATACTGGCTTGGTCGTTGTATTTACAGTGGATGGGGTCGGAGCCTGATACTATGACGTCGCAGGCACGATGACTTCCAATCTTGTTACTATTTTCATCATTTACTTTTGAGTTGGTTAGTGGGCTAACGATTCTGCGTAAAATTGCGCTTGTGCCAGATTATAATCTCGTAAGTGTTCCTAGTTAGTGGTACGCCTCGGGCATGAATGTTTGGCTGTGATTTTAACTGAATTCTAAAAATATCAGACGATACAGGTTGAAAAGGTAAAAAAAATGGACAAGTAATTCCCGCTTAGGGTAAACAATATTTCAAAAACTTCTATGCTGGTTAGAAATCGGAAAGTCCTGGGATCGATGCTTCTAACTGAGGTTTTCCAAAAGTTTTCCTTACCCATACGAGGCAAACGCTGTGATGGTACATCTATGGACAAAAAGATTGTCGCATGTCTATAGTTCAAATTTATTTTTTCAGAAATATATATACTAAGACATCGTACAATTCGCTGACTTGCAATGATAAACAGAATTGGGTAACGTATTTGTGTGAAAAATATTGTCTTGGTATATAACAAACAAGGGTGATATACAAAAAAAAAAATAAAAAAATAATAAAAAAATGTGGCGATAAAACCTAAGTCCAAAAATGGCAACAAGTTGTAAAGTTCCCTCGTTTTTTCCACCGCAAAGGGATTTTTTTTGTAACCTAACCTGAATTTATAATTCTAAGTATCGATAATAAATTAAACACTTGAAGATTTTAATGAGGACAGGAATTATTAAAGATGTAGATGAGGTTCAATTGTATTTTATTGACACATTTGTTTCTTTAAGTAATGTGATTCAACTTCGGTTCTGTAAATCGAAACTAATAAATTAATACCAAATGAGACAATTTTCAAGAAGTTAGAAAGCATCTAATTTACTAATGACCATCACTGCTCGTTGCTAGTAACTGAATGAACTACAAGATCGGTGCAGTTATTTTAATTTCAAGTTTAAGTACGCATACAGTGCAATCAGGGCAGATATTAATCAAGTGTATTAATTTTAAATCATTTATAAAAAGTATATATTTTATCTGGTTAAATTTTTCTAACGTTTTTCAAAACCTTGCTTCATTAATAGAAAGTGAAAGATTTCTTGAAATGTTTGTTGGATGGCTAACAAAACTCTCTTTTTTCACAAATTTTTGAACTCATTGTGATGGCAATCTAGTCTATTAGTTTAGGGCAGCGGTTTCCAAACGTTTTACATGTTGAATAATGTGTCCGTATAGGGACATTTTCAGACTACTTAAGCCATTGATAATTTAGGGGTGGAAGTCCAGACTCCCCCGAATTCCGATTGTTTTAGTAAAATTAGTTTTCTTTCAAAATTATATGCATTTTACGTAAATTTCACACACAGATAGAACTCGGACTACCCCGCCCCCGAAGGCACCGGTTCCCCGTGAAACCAACTTGTAGATACGTGATTTAACCACACATTTGTTATGCTCTGTGTAGCATAAAGTGGTCAGCATGTCAGACTCTAGTTCTTAAGGTCGTTGGTTCGATTCCCAGCATGGTTTTCAAAATATTTTCTCCAAGGATTTCAACGCTGTAAATAATGTTTGCGACTGCTCCTGAAAGAGATTTGTACCATAAAGGGAAAAACACATAAGGCAGGGGAGGAAGGCGCAGACTGTGTATACCCTAAAGCGTCTAAATTTCATTTATTGCCAAGCGTTTCGCTATTTTTTCTTTCGCTGTTTCCATCTTTTCTCCTCTTTTTTCGCTCTTTCCCTGTCTTCGTCCATATTTCTCTCTCTCTCTTTCTGTATGTGTGTGTGTGTGTTTGATAAGACAAGTTTTGTTGCATTCCAACCTGATGATCATATTATTATTTCTCTGCATTAATTCTTATCTCTTGGAACTTAACGTGAATGTAATTTCTGCCTATCTATCTCGTCGTTTTCTAAGTGATGCTCAACGAGTCATCTTTGTTGCTGAAAATGGAGGAATATAACATGCCAAAACATGCATTCCATGTTTTGGCCCAAGTCTGTACTGTCATGTTGGTTGTCTGACTATTAGGCGTACAGTGAAACAATTATCCTGGAGGAAAAAGTTACTATTTCTTATAACTCCAACCTCCATTTATTTTGTGAGTGTACAATGTATGACATAAGAAGATTCGAATACTAGTACAACTTTTAGCATTGGTTTGATGAAACGAAATCTATGAACATGTTAATCGCTGTGCATGAATGAAAAGCCACACAGACATCCTTTAACGCCTGCTATTGTTGGGTATAACCTGGCCTCTGCCAAACATTAGTGCATTAGGAAAATGTTACCAAACAATTATTATCCTTTATTAGTAATAATTTTTCTACCACCAACCTTTTTGGTATCCTTCATAGATATCTTACTTTATTTCCTTTCTTTAATCTTTCATTTCGCATTCTATTCTAAAATGAGAATATGTACTACTCACCGTTTCTACTTCTAAAAAACACAATGATACTAATGTAATTCTTTTCTCCTTATCTCAATATTCTGTAAAAGAAATATTTTATTATTATCCTCAGCTGTAATAATTAAATTGACTTCTACTTCTTCACCGATGACGTATTTACTACAAGGATATTTTTTCTACGTCTGCTGATCTGAGCGCTTTCATTCGTAAAAGATTTATTTTCAATAAAAAATAATATTTTGTAAGTCCATCTTACTACCGATTCTGAAAAATCTTTTAAAATAACATTAGATACCAGTAGAAAAGCATGCGCATGTTATAATTAAACTCAAGTAACTAACTACAAAATGTGTAATACCAGGGAAAAAATCAACCTAAAATATTTTGTAGCTTTTTCATGATGACTAAAATTAAGGTTTGAATTCCGAGAAGTACTTTTTGTTTGCTATTTCGTAGATCAGTAGGTTCGTGTTTGCAGTAATCCACTAACCTTAAGTTTAGGATTACATCATTACGAGTAGGCTACAACACAATATAGCTGTAAAAGAGAAGAGAATTGAACAAATGATACTAACTAAATAAATAATATCAGTGATAATTATATGGCAATCAATCAGCATGTCCTAATATTGGTTTTCCGATTAAAAATATTATTGACTTAATTACGTGTATAATGGAATAGGCTATGCGATAGGAATATATAAAGTGTATATTCGAATTAGCACACTAGAAGGATGCCTTTAAATTTTTTACACCGATCAGTAGTTTTCGAGTAATTCAAGAGAAATTAATGAAACTATGGCAACCCTGAAGATAATATGTTCTCATCGGAGGCTTGCATGATTTTGCCTTCAGATGAGAAAGAGAGAAATAACTTCCCTTGTCACTGCACTCATGTATGTATTACTACATCGTTCTTAATGCGATTCCACCACTTCGATTTTGGATAGAAAATTGTATCCGACTTCGGATATCCCAACGAAAAGAACACTTATCTCACTGTTCTGCACTTATGAGCAGAAGTCTGAAAATTTCTAACTGTCTGGAATTATTTCAGAACAGTTAATGAAAGTTTTACGAAAAAGCGTTTCATCTTCCGGAGGAAAAACTTAATTTCGGAGATATTTCAGAATTCGGAGAATTGTTACGTTGACGCAGAGTGTAAATATTCATTTCATCCAAACTTCCTAATTTTTTTTGAGCCTGCGCAAAACAAATTGGAAAATTGGGATCCGTACTTTCTTCGTAGTTTGTACGAAAATCACGGTTCTATGATGATGTAAACTACCGGAAATTTGGTGTTTGTTTGAGTGAAAATGGCTTATGCGCCTGGAGAAAGTAGTTCGCATGAAAATTTATACCCTTTTCACTAAAAGAAACACCAAATGTCCGGTAGTTCAGGGTACATTATACTGCATTGTTCGTTTCTAGCGGTTACCTAATACCTTTTTGATAATTACAGGCTCAACATTACTTACGTTGAGATCAGACATGTTACTAAAGAATCAAACTAAAAGAATCAATTTCTTTGATGTGAAATACCTCTAGAAATACTTATATATTCTTAAAAATGTTCTTTCTCATCTGAAGCCACAAACACAAATTAACAAACAGTGACATACCATATCTAAAAAGCTCATGGAATCTTGTTTTGTCTAGTCTTTTTTTATCGGGTATAGGAGAACTCATGCCTTTTATTTCTTCCAAGGCCAAAGTTTAACCAGAAAAAGCGAACACGGTATTTACCAAGAATCACTGGGAAGCAGTGCCGGATCTAGAAATTTTTCTATGGGGGACAAAGTTAAATTTTGCCGCCCTTTCCATCGTGTTTAGCCAAATAACACAACCGCCTTTAACGTGCCATGCGGAGCGCTTGCTCCCTTTTGCTCACACTTAGATCCGGCACTGCAGGGAAGCACACCATAAATGAGTTGAAGAGCAAGGATTGAGAATTGAAATTAGACACTAATACTCAATATAGCTGTAACGGTATTATATTAAGAATTATCTTTTCCAATTTTTTTAAAAGTTCATGTC
Organism: Lepisma saccharinum; assembly: GCA_022664845.1. Classification (NCBI taxonomy): domain Eukaryota; kingdom Metazoa; phylum Arthropoda; class Insecta; order Zygentoma; family Lepismatidae; genus Lepisma; species Lepisma saccharinum. The sequence goes on along the minus strand of JAGDQP010006403.1, from coordinate 63,140 downwards.
AAGAAAGCTACAGTGAAATTTTTCAGCAAATGGAATTATTAATAACAAAGACTGTTCCTCCAGCTAGTTTCTATATATAAATAAATGGAGAGTTGTTCGAGTTGACAAGTGGTCGAGACTAGTCTAACAACTTTGATTAATGCATTCGAATTGTTACTTACCAAACATTTTGACTTCAAAATGTTTACTATTAAGAGACTACCAGTCCCCCATAATAGGACTTGCTAATCGGAGATACAACAATTAGATCATCTTTAATATTATATATTTATTTGAATCTGGAAACTTCTGAATCAATATTCTTTAAATAAATACGTACAAATTCGTAATTGTATTTCTAGCATGTCCTATTATGTATTATCTACTCATGGTAGGGGTATCACGCTTGTCCAAGGCGCTCGTTGTAGCTGGCTTGGACAATGATAATAATTATTATGTTGCATTAATAATTACCAAAATTAATGAAAAGTGTCAATGTATATACTCTTTGTTTGTGGTTTTGTCTATGTGATCTGAAGCTCGATGCTAAAAGGGGAATTTTAATCCACATTCTTATTTTCTACCTTCACGGAGTTGCATCATACATACAGTTTTGATAGTATTGGATAATGAGCAACCTATAAAAAGTAATAGCACAAATTAAAGGGAATTTCCTTTGAAGTAATATAAAATTAAGCAGCGTTCAACGAATAGTTAATTTTGAAAAGGGCATATGTTCAGTGACATATTATTGAAGTGGACGTAAACAAATATATTCGTCTAGGATCCCGACCACTATAATTGTGTGAATTACCTAATATTGAAACTAGAGGTACTAACTAGTTACAACATTAAAGCGTTCGCATAATTATAATCCTGGCCTTTCAAGAGAAATACATTTGTTTACACTGACTGTAAATTTTTTATCAATGGATGTGTGCCTTTTGTGAAACTATTGCACTTTTTCTTGAATTACTTCGTATCCTTTAGTACCATAACATTTAGGATGCATACATTTACTGTAATGTCAACCATCATTTTGGTCGTCACAATCAAAGTGAACACGCAATGTCGTAACATTGTTCTTCCGAAGACATTTATCTAATTGAGAAATTATAGTAGGCCAACTACAATTAATTTGATAACTGTATTGTATGTTCACGAGAATAACACTAGATCGGGCTTTAAGCTGTACTGAAACTGATTTTTATATTTACGTATATTTCGATAAATAAGCTACTTTCAATGAACAGTGTTTACGGTACTTTATTCTTCATGACTTTACTGCATATTCTTAAAGCATTTTATAGTTAGTAAATTATTTTTGTAAATTGTTATGAATTCTTAAAGCTACTTTAGAAGATAGATCATTATACTATGATGCAAAATTTTATTTCTTCATTATAGAGCTCTGTGTATCGTCATATTTTTGAAAGAGCAAAAATTGGTACAGTATGCCATTGCTCTGATATATTTACAGCAAAAGAAACGGTGCAGTATAACATTCATTTGATATATTTCCAGTAACAAAAATAGTTAATTTACACAATAAAGTATACTTTTTTCTTCGTAATACCAATAGCTAATAAAATTTGCTCTATTAAAATTTTGTACAACATTTAACTTTCGAATATCAACTGAGGGATAGGATCATACATTGTTTCATTATACTTCGATGACAATAATTGGAAATCACCGTTAACATCTAAACAATGTTTCTTTAATAATATATTTTAGATAAATTACGAATTTTATATTGAATTTTTGTATAAGACCTTAGGGCAACTCTTGGCTCAGGCCGTATGGTGATGGATGATTGGTGGAATAAAAAAAGTGGGAGGAAATGGAAGAACTCCGAGGAACCCAAACACGTGGTGTTTTTCCACCATAAATCTCACAGGGCACGAGCTAGAGAGAACCGAGGACTCGAGACGCCAGAGGGGTCCTACCACTGAGCCACCGCGGTCCGAGATAAGCTAGGAGTTGAATAGTTATATTCCGTTTTCCAGCTGTTTTGCTGAGGAACCTTGCAGCTGCTTTTGCCCTTGACAAAGATCTGTACGAACATATTACATACATAATTATTAAATCAAGCAGAAAGATGATTTACACACCTTGTCATAGTAAAAATATGATAAAACTGGAAATATAGTGCGGAGAAATATCTTCTAATTATAAGTATTTTGTCCGTCATCAAAATAAATATCCATCCCTTTTCTTATTAACGTTCTTTAAGCATATGTAGCCAAACCACCCATATGACGGAACTTATATTATGGTTCATTTTTAGCCTATTTAAAAGAGGTTAAGGTAGCCTCTTTTAAAAGTTCATATTTCAGAAACAAGTCAAGTTTGTGAACGAATGAATATAATAGATCGCGAAAATCTATAATTATAATATTCATTAAGAAATCAAACGAAACTTTACACTTTCAGATACATTTCAATGGATCACTCGACTGATCTGAAATGATGATAAAATATAATATCCTTGGCCAAACATGTACGTGTAGACACTGTTCCCATGGTGGAAGAAATACAATTATGTTAAATACTCTTCTAATCATAGGTTAAAACTAGATATAGTTATGCAACTGCTCTAGAATTGCTTCGAGCCAATTTTATTGATGGCAACATAGTGAGTGGTCTTGTATAATCCTACAAGAATGTTTCTATTTCTTTTAAAAATATTAAGCTCTTGACAGTAGTGTTGTAACTTTTGCCGCTAGATGAGGGTGTTGCTAATTGGAACCTTGTGCATTGTGAAATCATTACTGGAAAGTTATAGAAAAAGTTCTAAAAGAATGCCCTCTGCAATTATATTCGTTCAATGTCATTTAGTTCGCTGAATATTAAAGACTGCGTTTCAACCATATGCTTATTAACATAACGTCTACCACTGTGGTTATTACCATCCGTTTCTCTCTATGAATATCTTCACAATTTAAAGGTAATTGATAGTGGATGTTTTACTGGTAATTAAGGATATTCGAAATTGAATAATGACACAAATCAGAATAAATAACCACATCCAACTTTCAATGTAAATGATAGCGATATAATACCTGTACCTCGGAGGAAAACTGAACTATATCACTTTCTTCTCAAACTCTACCTCAGTACATAGGTTTGCACATCTGAGCATATATTTCACTGGAGGTATACACAACTAGATCATTGTTTTGTACAAGAATTGGCAATCTATAACACAACACTATACTGCAAAATAGGTGAAAGAGCGTGAACAAATTATCAAATCCATTATCTGAACTCGAGTTTCGCGAAAAGTAACATCATGTGGCTTACCTCCGAGGTACGATATTAAGTAACAAAATCTATGGCTTACGGATCTCACAAGTTCATCCCTGCAGTTACAAATGTTCGCCATTGGATTATATCCTGGAAACGCACATCTACCTCTCGAAAATCCCTTTTCTCTATGACGTCTTGGTTTTCCCAAGTGCCTCTTTCCCTTCGGCTTTTCAACGACGATTTACGATAATCTTCCTTTTCCCACATTAGAGTTACATAGCCTCACCGCCTTAGTCGTCTAGATTTCAGAATTGATACAACATCTGATGAAAAATAAAATAATAATTATAATATTTATAATAGTTAATTCACTGTTAAGCGATACAAATTCTGGAATTATTTTAGTGGATTTACGGATCTTATTTATATTGCATGACAAGAGTTTTTTTATAATATACCAAAATTAATCAAATATTGTAAATTAATCGGGTAGGGACAGAACATTATATATCACTGTAATAATATCAATTGTTAGTGTGTTCACTGCGGGTAAGTGATCTAATTACAGCATTAGGATTTAAGTTACTCATAAAGTAATTACATATGATTGTTTGGAGGTCAGATTGATGTCAAAATTACCCAGATTTTTTGTCGTATCAATTCCCATTCCAATAGTACTTTTCGTCAGTGTTCTGTTGGTTAGTGTTCAACGTTAATCTGTTGGCTAGTATTCAACGTTAATGTTTTGTTGGTTAGTGTTCAATTACAGTGTTAATGGTCTGAATATTAATGATTTATTATACTTATATTTCCGATTTTTTTGACATGAAATTATTTTGGAATTTGATTTTCGTTTCGGTAATTCGAGAGATTCAGATATTGCAGTCCAAATTGAAATTAAATTCATTGAACTGGGTGGTGTTTGGCTATCGTAAAAATTCGGGAAACATGAATAATTCGCACACCAGAACAAAAGTACCGTAACGTAAAAATATACATTTTTTCAAGAGAGAAAAATCATTATTTTAGTGCTAATAAAACCATAATAACGTACGTTGTTAGTAGAGTATTAAATTGGTTTTCTCCTATAATGTTGTTATAGCATATACGATATAAATCCGTTTGTAAATTTAACATTGAATAAGATAATTGTATTAATTTGACGATTTCGGAAGTAAAATTTGACTTATTACAAGCTTTTTATTATTACTCTGTAATCATGTTTCATATCTGGTACAAATTTTGCAACTATAATTTAACTCATTTCCCGACATCATAAAATGATGAAATTTTGCACAGCGACATTTGGGGTTTGGCGACAAACTGTGTTTAGCATACTACCGAGTACAAAGGTCAATGCAATCAGTCACCCTTAGCCAGAAAACACGAGTTTAAATGCTTTGCTGTTTTGTATAGAATGAACGCACTTAAAGAAAAACTCTTCATATATCTGCCTAAACTGAACACCCCAGATAAGATACGGGTAGTAGGAATAGACCAGCAAGAAACAACGAAATGAAAAACAGAAACAAACCCGAAGATTACCCTACCGAAAATCGCCAGTAAGCTGGCAGACATACAGCCGGTGCTTCCAGGTCAAATTATAGGCTGGAAGGTGACCAGAAATAATTTTTTAAAACATTACGCATTATGCTATACACGTACCTTGCTCAGCGCTTCGACTTCAATATCAGAAAGAAATACGATATTGTAGACCTTCAAAAACACTCCACAGATTAGATTTGACTTTGATCTATTTCACCTAAGCACCGGCCAACTTTGAAGATTAGGTAACTAAGAACGCAGAACAGAACTAACAAGTATCAACGAAGAGGTCACAAACTACCATAAACAATTAATGCAGAAGTTAGAATGAAGTATCGCAGTGCCCCAAATGCATTGCATTTAATTTGCTGAGGATTTTTATAAACGAAAATTGACTAGATGCGACTGACACGCTCTTAAAGAAGAATTTCTTTATTTGCTATTTTCTCTGCATTACATACTACAGAATCATGGACTGAATTAACCGGGAAAAGATATAATACGATTTTATCCCAGACATGTACTAACTAAACTCCTTACATGTCATTCCCCCTGTGTAAGATCCTAATTACAGATCTTTAATAATCAATTTGAATTTTAGCGACCATTTAAAATGTGGCCTAACGTTACACATTCATATATATTAGGACTTCCATTCTATAATAGAAAATAATTTTGAAGTGTTGGGCTTATAGTGTAACACACGTCACATGCATATATTTGTTTCACAACTATTTTAAAGTTATTTCTACTCTTGTAGCTAAAGTCACGGGCGTAAGCCATAGTGCTCTTACTGCCAATAAAACTCATTTTATATTATAACTAAAGTTGTTTCTTTTGATACTTGAAATTTTCATTATTACTGTACTTCAGTTTTCAATTTGATTTGAGAGATATAACAAGTCTAATATAAACAAACTTATAATACAATATTATTAGTATAACTTATTATATTGTACCAAATAAAGACCACAGAAAAATAATGTTCTTTTTCCATTTCACTGATTTTACGGGAAAGAGTCTTAAAATTACTTAATTATCTACTTACTCTATGGCTTACGAAACTTGCAAATTCATCGCCGCAGTAACAATCGATAGCCATCGGGTTCTATCCTGGGCAAGATCAAACCAGTTTTCATCACAACACCTACTTCTCTTCTAAGATCTCTCCTCTCCCAACGTCGTCTCGGTGTTTCCAACAGTCTCTTTCCCTCCAGCTATCCAACCAAAATGAAACTAAGTTTTCGTTTTTCTCCCATTCGAACTACACGGCCTGCCCATCTTAGTCGTCGCGATTTCATTATTCTTACAGCGTCAGGTGAGTCGTAAAATGCGTGAAGTTCTTCGTTATACAGTCTCCTCCATTCTCCAGTCATCTCGTCCCGTTTCAACCCGTATATCTTTCTCAAAACCTTATTTTCAAGGATGGGGAAAGGATGAGGGAATGTATCAATATACTATTAGCCTATTTTGACTGAAGAAAATCCTGGAAAATAGCCACCATTCCGCGTGCTGAACGCGCACCCAAGATATTCTGAGTTGGAAAACGAGGTGTTACCAACTGAAATTCTGATGATCGCAGATGGGGAGTATAAGATTACTGAAACATATTGTGTTAATATAAAATTTGTGTGGTGCCCCATTTTAAGATTTCTATTTATTTATAGTCGTTATCCCAAATGAATACCACAGAAAAAAGATGTTTTTGTTTTTAAATTTTACTGATTCAGGAGAAAAGTGTTTCAAATGTTAGGAATAAACATTACGTAAACAAATACATTACGTCGAATATAATATTTGCTTCTAATGAATGAACTACGTATATACTTTTCTTACGTTATAATTTGTTAGAAGAGAGAAAATAGATGGCACTCTTATCTTATTTTTTTAAAGAATATACAAAGCACGTTATTTCCCTTTAGTCTTCGAACAGGTCCCTGAACTATTACATTTCTGTCACTACGTAATATGGTTTCAAAAATTATTCATAAAATAATTCCCTGAAAATGAGCTTATGCACACAGAGAAAACAAGGAAATCACTAATGAATAAATAAATAAGTTAAGAAAATTAAAATCATGCAATCTCACCACCTCTTCTTCACAAAGTTTGTTCCAATATCCAAGAAGGACACATACTAACCATAGCAAAGATGCATGTAGTTGAAATATCTTAGTTTGTGTAGTCGTGGTATCAGATATATATTCTTAAATGCAATGGTAATCGCCAGTGGTGTATCAGTGTTGACTCCCTATGTAGAGAGAAGAAAATTGCTCACAGTAATAGAACAGAGCAAGTTATTGTTTATTAGTAATAAAACATTTCTTCGATGTCAAAGAACTTTTTAATAATACCGTCTTATTCTGTTTTACAGAAACAATATTCTCACAGCCAGAAATAACTTTTTTTATGAAAGTAAGAGATGTAGCTTTCCAGAATCGTTCTTAGATTTTAGAGTGTACGGTGTATATAATTTTGAATTTAATTTAATTTATAAGGCCTTTAGGCAACTTTTGGCTCAGACCGAGAGTGTATTCAATGGAATATAAGGAAATTGGTGATATGTAAACAATCATAATAAACATGGTCTATTATCGTAAGGTTGCTAAGAGTAAAGAAATGCTTTATTATTTCAAACTTCAATAAATATGCTAAATTAAATCGAACCAAGTTCATTTGGTAGTAATTACTAAGAGGAGTCTGAAAATTTTAAATATTTTGGTAAAGAGATAAATTGAACCTTATTATATTTCTCTTAATGATAGTGTGAGGATAATTACATATTAAATTTCAAATTTCAGTTAAATATATTCTTGAATTCATTAGGGAAAAATTTCAGATGCACCTCCCAAATAGTTGTTGATTAAAGATACATTTAAATGTATACATCAAGAGTAAGTCATAAGAATTGAGAGCATTTTCGAATCACTTTTGTTAAGAACGTGGCTGGAAAAAAGGAGTATTCAAATGTTTGACAGTATAAGGAATGGAAAATGGAATAGTATTCTTTAGAAAATGGATTAAAACCCACAGAGTAACTGATTTAACGTAAACTATAAATGCTGGTATCTTAACGAATATCGTGAGTAATGATATCTAAAGAAAGCGTTGCGAAACTTTGTTTAAATTATATTCGATAAACTGCCTTGCAATAACTTTGATGGCTTTAAGTCATTAAAGAACCATCTTCAAAATGATCCACAAACAGCAGTTAAGTAGTGGATAATAGAGCCATTTGTAAATGCAAAAGCGTTTCTTGACTTCTTCTCAGTCAAGTTATTTCAATAAAAATAGTGCACAAATTTATAGAAGTTAATATTACTAAAAGCAGAGGAAGAAAGTCAATATTATTACCAATGTGAAAATAACAAAAATGGCGTGAGCAGTTTAAGAGTGTTTCTTTTCTATAATGTAGCGCAATTGTTTATCTTCTAGTTTGTAAAGATGGGTTCATTGACACACTAATAATTAAATGTTGAATAGGATTTAAAACATAGAGTTCACGATTCTCATTTGAATTTATATATGGTTTTCACGTTCAGTTCGAAATAGGAAGAAGGAGAGAATGTTTAAAGGTAGTCTTCCGGGTTCTAGTTAATAGGTACCATAGTGTTATTTGCATCGCACAACTGAGGAAACCCTGGGAAAATATCAAACAGGATGGGCAGCCGCAGGGTTCGTTCCCAGACCCTTTCGATTACTAAGCCCAACCTCTACCAACTGAACTACGTTGGCTTGCTATTTACGTTCCTGAAGTGGCATTTGAAGCGCCTCCGATCAGCTAATCTATTTTCAATACATTCATCGATAATATCAGCAACAAAAGTGTGAATATTTATTTCTCCGAGAAGAAAGAACAATTTAATTGAAAATGTCTAGAGGTAACAACGAAATCTTACGATTTGTTATGACATTAAGAATTCACTTATTTCTACTTTCAAAATATCCTAATGGAGAAGAGTATTTCGTAGCCTGTTAGTGATACAAAATATCTTCAATATTCCTACTATGAGTAAGCGTTTAAACTTACGTCCGAATTGACATTCTTTCTTTCGCTATTTTGGGTTTGGATTCTCAAAGTTCGTTTCGCCAGATTCTTACAATCGACATTTAGGTGATGCTACCAAAGAAAGCTAATTATCATATTCCCAGTCTGAAACATGAATGTGTAAAAGATATCTCAATATCTTATTTTCAACATAACAAAAATATGTTCATTGAACATTTAGGAACAAAACAAGGGAAAAGTAAAATATAAAATATCAGAAAGAGGAATAGAGAGACGGTGGGGGGAGAGATAACGGTGAGTATTTTGAATGCACCCTAGTGTCTAGAACCAGCATATTTTAAATAAAATATGATTTAAAACATTTTTCGTCTAGAATAAATGTCCGCATGTTTTTTAATAAAGGTGTCACTTTGTTTACCTGTGTTCTAAAGTGTACATCAAAAAGAAAACATTAGAAGAGAAAGATTAAGTGATACATCTGCACTACACATGCGCTTAGGACTCTAAGCGTCATTACTCTGAACATGTAATTGAAATTTTTTTTTGTTATTTTTGATGGCAAATGCTGGTACAGAATCTCAACATATTAAGGACCGGTGTCTACTATTCTCCTTATATATAATTACAGTAAAGATAAAAGGACAAGTAATAACTTTGGTTAAAACAACTCAAAAATATACTCAAGCATGTTGTCAATGGAACGCAGACGATTTATCAGGAAGATTGAACTTATCAACATATATTTTAATTGTTTTTCGCTTGCGACGTTTCTCCATGATATTTAAAGTTTGATGTCTCCAGAAGAGTAAACTCTAATGAGTAGATCCACTTCAAGGACGTCATTTTCATCTGATAAAATGTAACAGTAAACAATCACATCTTAACCTTGCAAACAGATCATAAACTTTCTTCTGCGTTAAACATCAATTACTTCGTCGGAAAACTACATAATTACAATAAAACCTCATTAATATGCACTCTGAACAGTCAGCGGAGAGGTTACTACGACCGATTGAGATACATCCAACTACTATTTGTGAATACATTATTTTCTAGTGTCGTTACAGAATATATATAGATAGTTATTCCAGACTAACGTTTCGAATAGGAGTTTTGGATCAGGTAGAACCACGTCTGTCGGATACATAGTTAACATCATTATTCCCACTTTTACGTCACATATCTTATAGTCACAAAGTGAGAGTAAATAAAAATGATGTAGGAACAGCGCCTTGGAATATTTTGTTCGCTCCAGCTTATTCTACACTGTAATACTTGCTTTTGAGTACATTGTTTCATCCTGAATAGGTTTTCGTTAAGTTTTCCGCCACCTCCAGTTTGGTTTCATGTTCCTTATTGGCATCTAGGACCATATTAGACATCGATTGTACAAACATAAGTAATAAAATTCTGCTTCCAATTATGCATAAATTTTGTCTACAGTTACTATTCTATTCTCCATACGAAAGCTTTGCTTTTAATTTGGAAGAAAGAATTAGGCAGGTCAGCAGTGAAAAAGAAAAGGCAAAGGAAGGGATAACAGTTCTTCATGAGCAGTTAAGGAGAAATGGATATGATAAGAGGAGGTTGATGTTAAGAAGGAAAGAAGAGACCGAGAGACAAGGAGAAGAAAGAGCGGAACAAAAGGAATATGGAGAAGAAGAGAAGAAACTATGGTGGGGGATAGAGAGTATAGGAGAGGATACAGAAGTGATAAAGAGAATGTTGAAGAAGATGGGAGGTATTTCAACTTACAGAAAAGGAAGCAAAAGGCTACTGGACGTCATAAGAGAAAAGAAGAGAAAAAAGTGAAGAGAGAAGAGGAGGGGAAGGAAATTATGGAGAAAAAGGGAGTGATATATAGAATCCAGTGTAGTGATTGTGAAATGTGTTATGTAGGCGAAACGGGAAAGAGGTTAAAAGAGCGGATAAAGCAACATAAAGCTGATATTAGGTTGGAGAGGGACAGAAATGCTATATATAAACATATAAGAGACACGGGACATTTAGTGGATTGGAGTGAAATAAAAGTGTTAGGACAGGAAGACAGAAGGACGGTCAGAAAATGGAAAGAAGCACGATTTATAGAAGTTGAAGGTGGAAAAGCGATGAACTGGAACGCGGGACTTAAAATTGATGACCAGTGGGATAAGTTATTGAGAAGCCTGAAAATATAGATTGTATTATTGTTGTAAGGATGTACAGTGTTGCTTTGTTATTATTATTTATTGATTTATTCACTCTTTATTTTATATTTTTAACTTTTTAGTTTTATTTATTTCTTTATTTATTGTATATATTTTTAGTTTTCCTTATTTTTCTTTTATTGTATAATTAGTTTTGTTTATTTTATTGCTTATTTTATTTGATTTTATTTAGTTTCTATTTTATTTTATTTTCTTATTTAAATAGTTTGTACAAGAAGGAAGAGGAAAAGGGCTTAATTTGATTTTGTAAGATAAAGGTAGTAGGAGCAGGTTAATTAAAAATTCACTTTTTGTAGTCGGTACGGGATTGGCTGGGAACTTCTGATAAGAGCCAATCAGGAACCACGGAACTGTCTCACTGAAGGTTGTGTTGTGTATATGATTTAGTGTGTCTGAGGAAGCCGAGTGTTTTGGTAGTTGGCGAAAACGTTTACAAAAATTTTAATTTTTTAAAATAAATTGCAGTGCTTTGCTCAGCCACTATTTTAAGTTACTATTCAAATAAAACCACCTTTCCCTTCAAAATGTTCGAAAACAAGCTTAACTTACACACGAACGCTTAAGATAATAATAATAATAATTTGATACGATTTATTTCGGGTATAAAAAGACAATTCAGCATAGGATGCCCAATCATGTCATCCAGGATAATACACAGAATTCAAGAGTAAATATACAATCATTCAATAAAGTGAATATAGTAACAGTAGTACAATCAAAAAAGAAAAGTAAAATTTGAATTTAAAGTAAAATATTAGTCTGAATCATAAATCAATTGCAAGCATGATTAACAATTAAGCAAAAATATCAAATTAGTAAAAGAAAACCCTGACAACATTAACAATTTAGATGTCCAATATGTTTACTTATTCATTGTATGACATGCTATGTTCAACATCAAAATGATAATGATCGCACACATAAAAATTACATTATGTAGATGATAATAATTATACACAAATTCACAAACATCTAAAAGGAGAGAAAACACACAATACAAAGCGTACTAAAAGAAAACATAGCAGTGATACTTGAGGAAGAAAGAATAAAGAATTATATAATACTCATGCAGCTCTCTTTCATTACATTTTAATACATTTCGCAACAAGTCTGTAACATGTACATTGATTGTTATATCAAAAACTTAATTCAACTAATGCACAAAAATAATTTTACATATATTTATATTATTGAAATCACGAGATACCCATTTTATTAAACGTAGATTTTTACATGCTTTAGATATTATTATTTCAATATGCTTGAAAAAATTAAGCTTGACGTCTATATAATAATAATAATAGTAATAATAATAAGTAAATTATACTACCTTCATTCCAAAAAATAGTCGATTAAAAGTCAAGAAAGTTATAGCATCTTCAATTGAAATAATTTTGATTAAAAAATCTCGTTGCAATACAATATAGTTTTAAATGTGTATGCTATTAAATTGTCATGGTGACATCTTACTGTTATATTTCTGTTGCTCTTTATTTCAATTGTTGCAATGTTATAAGAAATTGTTATTTCATTGAACATATTATTATTAAATTAATATACTCTTAGGGATGTTATATTTAGAAAAAGAAACTCCAGCAAATTAGCAGAGAATTAGAAAAAATAATCTCAAGAAATATTAATACCACCTGAAATCTGCATTTTATAAACCCTATAACATACTGGTTGATTGGAAATAATTGTATTTTGTTTGGTTATGTCTTCTTTTTTGCATTTCAGCAAAATTAGAAAATGAAAAAAACATAACATCCATCCTTTATGGTTTTCTTTTATTGCTAAATTCATTTGAATATTTTCAATACGGGGTATAGAATTTGGAGGATATTATTTTCTATGTGTGCGCTTAAGAATCAAATATAAACTAAGCACTCTTGTGGTAGAGTGATGTCCCTTCGAGCAATATGGGAGAAATATTAGACACCATCTCGGCACTGTAGTGTTTAAAGCGTGAAGAAAGTATATTAAACGTGAGATAGAATAGCGATAACTGAACAACAAAATAAATGTTTGTCTCTTTATTGTGTAAATCAATAATTCGCAAAATGTCGTTAGTCACAAAATCACGGGAGTTTGGTAAATCAAAATTCATGTTGGCAAAGGAAATTGAGAAATCCAGAAAAGTCCAGCAACGATCGACTGGAAAGTTTTCTAATGTATTTCTAATATAATGTATACATGCAAGGCATTCAAGTTCAGTAGGCTTTAGAAGTGTGGTGTACGGGTGTGGAAAAACGATATACACATGTTTTCTAACAGAGAAGTTGCAATTCATGATCTGACGTAAATTTAAACTATCGTTAGACAAGGAGAACAATTTGTTGTTGGTATATTTTTTGTTTTTCAAGGGTATATACGCTCAAACTATATGGACAATGATTCAATCAATATGTTATACTTAAAGTGTAGCTGTGTGTTGAAAGTGGAAGTCCCGGTGAAAGGAATTTTGAAAACTATGCCAATTGTGTAGAAGGAATGGATATCTTTTGAATCATTTTAAAATTAAATATAAATCATTACAATTAATCGAGTAAAAAAAATTCATCGAGTTTTGAAGAGGATACAACACAGTTATTTTACACAAATATGTATCTTTATTACATTATACGAACAAATCGTGTTGCGATGAGGAAACTAGTTTTCTTTAGGATCGACTATGTCACTTCGGCCAAATATGCTATGATGATCACGCCTCAAGCTAGATAACAGTCCCAAGGACCATCTTCTAAAATGTATTTGATAAAAGTCCATTTTAATGACTTCTGAAGGCGCTAGTTCGTTGTTGAAGTAACAAATTATGAATTAAGAAGTTTATGATAACTTCAATTCTGGAATTAAAACATGCGGAGACACTAAAATGAACCGACTAGAGCATTGGTCTTAAAACGTTGGTCCGCGGACAAGTACCGGTCCGCGACATTATGGTACCGGTCCTTGGCCAATTAACATATTCAACTATTTAACACACATTTTGCAGATTTCGACAGTCCGAAAATTAGATTGAAGTTTATATTTTCTTTCCAAAACAACTAGAAACCGAAAATTTGCTGGTTACCTCTGAAGTCAAATAACCTCTAATTTACTTGCATCTTTCCGGTGCATGAAAGATGCTTCTTATAGCTTGCCTGTCAGTGAGTACAAACTCTCCCTTCACCTGAGTACATCGACAACCTCTCTTTGTCCACAAAAACAAATAATGTCAATTGCTAGTGGAGTCGTAGGTGACGCCAGTGTCACTTGCTATAATGCTTATTCGATAGGAATGCAAGCAATGAATAAAATAGTAGGAAAGCGTTTTTCAGATGTCAAACTGTCGCAGAAAAATCGAGCTCTCCCTTTGGCAAGTATGTCGAATTCTGTTAAAGTCCGAGGTGAAACTATTGTGATCGACCCCTTGATGATATTCCAAAGGATAAGCATCAGCAAACAGACCGATGAAGACCTAAAGACATACATGAAGTATGAGTTGGCTCCCTTTCCCTAATCTTTGTTTGATGAAAATGGTAAGCAGAAAGCAAAAAAAAAGCAGCCCTGTATCAAGGGCGCCAATTTCTCTGTAAGTTTGGGGGGGCCCATTCAGATTTTTTTGTTTCCAGGTGAGGGTCTAAGAAGGCACATATTATACCAATCCAATTCAGATTTTGCCAAATATTGTATATTCATAAAAAAAAACACACATAATAGTATACATATAGTCATTATGAAGGTTTCCCTAGGCCCAGATATTACAGAAGTTAACAATGTTTGTTTATCGTTAAAAATTCACTAAAGCATATTATATTCTAACTAATAAGAACAAAATTTCTGCCGTTACTAGAAAATAAACTTAGGAAATAACAGAAACTAATATTAGTCTATACAGAGGAGTTATCCAGCTTTCCCAAATGTGTTCTCTTTCTGTCCGGCTCACCATTCCTCCGCGCTACTGCTTTATTTGACATTTTTTTTTAAATTCTCGGTTCTCGATCTCGACAGGCATGATTCAAGAAGCTTCTGTCTCACCTACAGTGAGAAAAAAATATTTGGACAAGTTCAACAAAGAGGAAAAGCAGACTTATCACACGCAACACGTGGCCTATTTCGAAATATCTTGCATGTTTAAGATAATTTGGATACCTTAGATAGAATGGTATAGAAATAACTAGTACTCGATACACCTGCAAGGTAACAGGCAACGAAAGAGTGATAACTACGTAAATTCATGGCAAAATGAATTTGGACAACCCGATACTACTCTCGAAATAAATGTTCTAAGTATTCTTTTGTGTACAAGAGCACTCTGTGTGATGTATTGAGGCAATCCATACCGTGTCAGGCATAAAGAAGCAGCATGGGGGAACAAGTTGAGTTGAACAACATTGGAACTGCTCACTTTAATTTCAAATTACGTACGGAAGGTAAAAGGTACTGAGACATAGTCAAGCTTGTTGGAAAACCATGCTCTACCGTTTGATACATCATAAAGAAACATAAAACAGAATAATTACTGGAGATTCGTTCTGGTCAACTAAGGAAACTAACTGCCCGGAATGAAACCTACATTCTTCATTCTGTGAACAAAACTCAAAGAATTAGTGTTAAAGATTTGGTTACTTCACTTGCCTAGGATATGCAAGTTAATGTTACAGATGTGTAGATGTGAACAAACTATTGAGATTCAGAAGATGTGTAGCCAGAAACAAAACATACATATCAGAAGAAAGCAGAAAGAAGTTCTAATTTTCCAGGAAATTGGCGACCCTAGAAGCCAAGGAATATAACTCACGTTGAAATGAAAAAAATAATTCGATGTAAACTTGTATATATAATCCGAATCGTGTTACAAAAAATATTCATATTTATTACAAAGACATATTAATATCCAAGATTTCTCAGCACAAAATATGAACATTTCGAGTTATGTATGAAAAGAGCACGTTTTTTTTATCAATTTAAATATTACTTGTATCACTTGGTTCGTTCGGTCGACAATCACAACTTAACAGGATAGCCTCAAACCTGATTTCATGGAGAGGTGTTGAAAAGAATTTTCGGACGAGGCTGAATGATGCTTGGGGCCCTGCAATAGCTAAATCTTTCAAACAATATGCAGCAAACAGTGAATAAAATTAAGTAAAGGTCAGATACACTTTCAAAATATCTTTATTACGTAATGAGCAAATGTAAATATAAAATTGACAAGCGTATCCTGTTAGTACTAGTCTTCTCTTATAAGTATAGTAATACTATATTCAATAGATGTCACGAGCGTTCAAAATTTTGTGTGTATTACTTTTTTCCTGTAGTAATAAACCTACTCATTTAGTATTTATTACCAATTAAGAAGCTAAATCAAAATATATTTCTTTGTCTTTGTAAAAGTAAACTCTTTCAACTGAAACTCAAGTGAATTAGCGCTTCTCACAACAGTCTTAATTCCTAATTCACACGACATCACAGCAGTCTTTCTCTGTTATGTGGTGTAATGCATGAAGATGTGGCGGTTGTGTTAGTTTCGAAAGCGAGTAGAATTGTTGAATATAAACAATTGTCTGGTACGGAAACGCTGCGTAATACTAAGATACCTTTGCAGTAAAAATATTTGATTAAGGAGCACTCTATCTTTACTTAAGTAAGATTTTACTAGGTTCTATGGAATGCTTTCTTGAGAAATGAAACAGTTATTTATAATTTTGGCGTTGATTACAAAACAATATCTTAAACTTCTTTATTTACGATATTCATACACAATGAATATACAGTACATCCTTTTCCGAATGCTTGTATATAGTTCGCTGAATATGAATACTATTATTATATTTACTTCTTGCACTCAGTCTTTAATAATCTGCGCAATATATTTGTTGAACACTTTCATCCAATTCAAATAACGCACTGTTCACTTATAAAGCAATATACGATTAGTATAATATGCTTGTCACTTGTATGAATTCTCATGTACGTATATCACGCAGTTTCATTGATGACAAATACTTGCTAGTATGTATTCTCATACAAGTGTGTGAGAGAAAGTTAAAATATTGATGCATGAAATATAGAGATGCAATTAAAGATTAACGGAAAAAATAGAGAATTTATATGAAGATTAAATGATAATAAATTGATGTTACGATCGTAATATATATACTATATGGAGAATACTGATTTCTGAAGAACTAACCTATTCTGTATGGAATAGTCAATTTCAGAGAAAGTTCTACCTATATGAAACGTAATAAGGCTTTTCTCACGAACGGTACTTATTCATTCAGTTCGGACTGTAATAGACGTCTTCCTGCGGATGTCTCTATCGAACAAATTGCCGTACTATCACTAACTTATAACGCAATCACTCTGGGTGTCTGGATTCACTGTCCACGACACTGTCCAAATAATACTGTCTTCAACACTTTGTCGATTGTAATGGCATACTCTCTTATTCTTCAATCTGAAGTCTGTTCCTACTGCAACTTTTAAATGCTTAATCAGCTTAACTGCCGCTATGAACTTTAACTTACTAATTCTGTATTCCTGCTTCTTGTAGATTAATCTTTTAATAAAGGCAAACTGAAAGTTTTATTTTACCATTAGTTCAGTTCTTGCATATGTATCCTATCCCGGTCTATCGGATGGTTCTTATACATATGTCACTTATCACAGTCTATTGGATAGTATAAAGTTTTCCACTGATCTTAACTCCAAATGTAATGAAGATGAGAACGAAAACACTGACTATCGAAATCCCTGCTTAATGGGCCTCCAAACATATGCTGACGTCACTCTCCCGCTTCCTCGGTTCGGACGTAATACCTCTTTCATACGATGAGAATCCTGCTGTTGACATGCCCAAACACTAAAACGATTTATCGACGCTGAGGGAGCTACAGTGAACACATAAGCATGAATTCAGGGTTCGAATGGCGAACCACGGAGATAGAATCAACCCGGTAATTACTGCTTGCCAAACTCAAGTGTCCCAAAATAGGTATGAAAACTAACAACGAGCTTCAACAAATACTTTGGCTGTTCTGTTCTATTGATTTTTTTTGCTAGCCGCGGCTAGCTCCCCCAAAGGGCTACACCCTCTATATGGGAAGGGAAGTTAAGCTGAACTAGGTAAGGATATTGGAAAGTGGATGGGCTAAGTGGGTTTATTGTATCTGTAAACTGTATTTTATTTTTCCATTATCTGGTCATTATGAGTTTTCCTCATAATCATTCATATAGGTGGGGAAGAAATCAGATCTGGATGAGGTTGGTGATGTGATGAAGGTGAGGTGCACTAGACGTCACAACACTTTGGCACAATTAAAGACAAATGATTGATATTCTTCTGGTCTAGGAGCTACTCTAGACCGTGATGGAGACAAGTGAAAGCTCTGTTAGTTTAAGATGGTTACTGTGCAATATATGAAGGCGAGAGGTGATGTGAAAGATCGAATGAGCAAAGTTGACGAATAAATGCTTCTTCTGGGTCATCGGGTGGTAATGTATAGTGGTAGATGGTGAGGAGTGTTGAGAGTGGTGTATTGTTATTGTTCTGTATGTTGTCGTTTTGTTGTGTTTGGATTATGTCGGTAAGTAAAGGATGTTGCGTGTCATAGCGCTGCCTTATGTATTTTAGACGTAGTGTTTCCAGATGATAAAGCAGATGAGGAAAATTTATTCTGTCGTAAAGTTCGCGGGTGGAGCTGGGTAATTTTACTCTGTAGGCAATGCGAAGGGCGTGTCTTTCTAGGATTTGTAGTTTCTTGTAGACGTCATGGGATGCGTTAATCCAAGCAGTAAAACCGTATGTCAACACAGGTCGGAGAAATGCTTTCTTTATATGTATTAATAACTGAGCTAACTTTGAGTCCCCATGTTGTTCCGGTCAGTCTTTTAAGGAGATTTAGTCTGTTTCTGGCTTTTGTAATAACGGTCTGCAAGTGTGGGCGCCATGTAAGATGTTTGTCAAAAACGATGCCTAGGTAAGTGACCTGATTTGATGGTTTGATGCGTGCGTGTAGTATAGTGAGATTCAGATTCTCGGGGTTACGTCGAACTCTAGATCTGCATTTTGGGGGGAGAAAGATGATAGTCTGAGTTTTAGTGGAGTTTATTGTGAGACCCCATTTACTGCACCACAAGATGAAGGAGTTGATTGCTTCGTTCATTGTCCTATTAATGTGTTGAATCGTGGTACTCAGGGCGAGAAAAGCGGTGTCGTCTGCGTATTGGAAAACTTGTATATTCTGAGGAAGGGGAGGGAGGTCTGCAACGAAAAGTATGTAAAGGAGTGGTGAGAGGGCTGATCCTTTGTAGGAAGATGGGATGAGATAGACTATTATTGATGCTGATATAGGCGAGTCGGGAACAGATGAAGTTGAAAATGAAACGAAGATAGGTGACAGGGAGATGAAAGAACTGTAATTTGTAAAGAAGTGCTCTATGCCATACTTTGTCAAATGCTTTTTCTAAATCGAAGAGGGTTAAACAGGAAGGAAGGGATTTGTTGTAGTGGATAGTTATTTGGTTGGTGAGCCGAAGGAGTTGGTCGGTAATGCTAAAGTTTGGTCGGAAACCGGCTTGATGTAGAGGGAGAAGGTTATGGATTTGTAAATGGTCATGGATTCGTTTTACAAGGATTTTTTCAAGGGTTTTACTGAGGCATGGGGTTAGCTGTATTGGTCTATAGGAAGAAACGGAGTTTGGAGGTTTTTTAGGTTTTAGAAACATTAAGGTTTTCGAGGTTTTCCATTCGGGTGGGATGTAGCCGGTTCGGAGGATGAAGGTATATATTGTGGCGAGAAGATGGAGGAGAACAAGTGGGGATTCCTTGAGATGACGATAGGTGATTTTGTCATGACCCGGAGCGTAGTTTCGTTTGTTACTAATGGCATGGATGATGTCCTCAGGGGTGATGGGAGCTGTCAGTGGGTGGTCAGGAAGTGTGTGATTTTGATTTGGTTGTAGATGAGGAGAAGAGAGGTTAATTCTGTCTGCAGGATACTGTCGGAATGGATTGAAAGGAACCTGAGGGGTGAAAATTTCTTGTAAATAGTCTGCGAATGCATCGGCTTTTTCTTTGTCAGTATGAAGTGCTTCGTCGTGTTGCAGTAAGGGATAATGTGGTTTGGAGTATTCGCCTGTAAGTGTATTATTTCCAGAATTTAGTGGGATGTGTATTGTTAGCTAGATTATTGCAGGTTTTTATCCATTGCCTGAGTTTGTAAGCCTTCAAATAATTGCGTACTGTTCTTTGGAGTTGTTTGTGGAGTCTTAGAGATTCTGGATTACGAGCGCGTTGGTAGTCTCGATATAGTTCTCTTGAACGTTTGATGAGGGGTAAGTATTGTGGTGGTAAGCTAGGTCTGAAATTGTGAACTTTGGTAGTTGGGATGTATTTCTCTGATGCATCTTGGAGTGATGTCGTGATTTGGTCTAGTCTATGATGAAGCTCGGTTTCGCTTTCTGGTGTTGTCAGGGTTTCAACTTGTGATTCTAGGTATTGTCTATAGCTGTTCCAGTCGGCGCGATCAAAGCGTAGCATGATTCTTGGTTGCGTATGGCACGTTCGGTCAGTATGATTTGGAGATTGTACTGAAAGTTTAATCGGTGCATGATCGCTGCCTATTAGATCTAGTACGTCTAAGGTGCATCTATGACTGAGGTTGGTTGAGGTTATGACTACGTCTGGAGTGGTATTGGAACATGGTCTGCTTGGTTTAGGGATGGGGTGAATTGTTCCTGTGGTTTGTAAAGTTATGAAATCTTTGAAGTCTTGCTTTTCGTGATCAGGTCGGCTGTGTATGTTTATGTCGGCCATAATTATGTGGGTTCTGAAGTGGTTTGAGATGTAAGTAAAGAATGAGTTGGGAATGGAATGTCCAGGTCTTACATAAATTGTAGCGAGAGTGATATATATCTGTTTATAGTATAAGGTAGTAATGAGGTATTCAGGTAGATTTGGCGTGTTTACAGTGTATTGACGGTAGGCTATTTTTGGCGAAAATCCTATGGCGACACCTCCGTTTGCTCGCTGTGCTGGTATCGTACTATCGAGACGAAGTATAGTGAAACGTGATATTTTGCAAGTGTCCTTTAGTTTTAAATGTGTCTCATTTGGTAAAAATGCATGAGCGTCTTCTTCTAGGAGTAGGTGTTCAAATAACAGTTTATGCGTGAGTATGGATCTGTTATTTATAAATAAAAATACTAAAGCCATAATTGTATACAGTTTGTGATGATCTGTACGGTATGGTTTATACTGCTGTTTCGGCACTTGCATGAAAATGAGCGTATGGTCCAGAATATGTAGCGTTAAAAGCGATATGTAAGGTAGTTTTGGCTGCATATTGAATTTGAGCAAGGATATTGTGTCTTTGGAAAGGGTGAATGTTTTGCAAGACAACGGTGATGAATGCCAAGAGTTGGTCTATCGTGATTGGTTGGTATACAGAAGTAATGGGAGGCATAGCCTGGGTTTGAGTTTCAGCGGTCCGGATCGGCACTATTAAGTCTGGTTTGTCAGGTTGTGCAGGAGGTCTAGCTTTACATTTATAACTGAAGGTTGGATGATTATCATTACAGGTGGTGCATTTGGGTGGCTGTTGCATGTTCGTACAGTTTTTAGTGGGATGTGAACCGGAGCAGTAGCCGCACTTGATGTTATTTGTACATTGTGCTGTGGTATGTGCATTGTATAATTGACATTTCTCACATCTTATTGGTAGAGGCGGAGGTGAGTGTGAGGGTTCTACCCTGTATCGTCTTTTGTAGATGTAAGCGCCACGGGTGAGAAGTTCGTCTATAGTTTCTTGGCTGTTAGTCAAAACACGAATCATGTACGTTGGGCCTCCAGTTTTGGTTTTAATGCGAATACATTTAGCGATCACGTGGCCTTCATCTTTTAATTCTGTCTCTGCGTCTTCGTCTGTGATTGTGGGTTCTACTCCTCGGATGACTACTGATAATGTCGGTGTTTTGCGTGGTGGTGGTGCTTGGCGATTTGAACGGTTTCCTTGTCTTGTCAAGTTTGCTGTTTTTCCGAATATCTCGAAGCTATGTTTATTGCGTATGGTGGTTGCAAAATCAGCGTCGGTAGATTGTATTATAATGCCATTTCTTGTTGGAATTATTCTGACGATTCTGTCGCGATGCACGTATTTTGTGAGTTGCTGGTAGAGGAGTTTTACATTTTGAAATTTCGTATCAAAATTGGTAAGCAAAAATGAAAATATTAGTGTTGTTGTTGCTGCTGCAGATGTTGGAAGCGGTTGAAAGTCGGTTTGGTTTGTTGTGTCCATTTGTCTTTCTTCCTCTGATTCATTTATAGTATGAGTCTTTTTGGTAGGTGCTGATTGCGATGTGCTGCGTCCTGAGTGAAGATTAGCCGGTGATCGAGAGCGTGAACGAGATGACTGTTTTTCTTTGTCTTTTCGTCTTGGAATGGCTCCTAATGTAGAATCTCTAGGAGGTCCAGTTATCATTTGCGGAATTCCTGAGTGTTGACCAATAGTCTTGTCCTTGTCCATTGCAGTGGTCGATGATAATGAAACAATCAAGGTTGGGCCACCCGTTTTTATAGCAGCCCAGGTGTCGAACACTCCTTCCACATCAGACAAAAAATTGTGACCCCTTGGCTAGATGAGTCTGGTCCACAAGATTTGTTCCGATGTGGCGAGAAGAGACGAAGGATGATGACGTAGGAAGGAAATCAAAAATAACTGGCAATAGTGGTACAAACACTAGGCTTGTCATCGACTTGCCAGCTCTGAGTATGTTCTATTGAGCACTAAGTCTCTAACATCGTTTAATTGCCTCCTTAACTTTCATCGGCCGCTGCATCAGTAAGTATATTGTTGACTTCCCTTTACATTTTGTGTTTTCAGATACTTCTAGAGCAGTTTTATATAATCCCTTGCCATTTCTTTCTTAATGAGTACTCAAAAATCTAAAAGACAATCCTTACGGCTTCTTTACTTTTACAATTCAAAACTGAGTACCGCCTGTGGAGCAATTTCGTACTGTTTGCCTTCCAAATTTAATATATTTCTGACAGTAGCTGTTTATTTGCAAACAATTGTACTGTTTCGATTTGTTACGATAGGAAATCGTTTTTTTTCTTCTCTTCACACCCGTTATAAAGACTCCAATTAAATCAAAATAAAACCCAATTTATAGTCTTTTATCGAACGGGCAGAGGCACAAGAAAAGATAAGGAAAAGTTCATATTAATTAAAAGCACTAAAATCCAACCTACATCTGCTAAATACTTAGTGGTAACATTCGACCAACGACTAAATTTTAAAAATCACATAAAAGATAGAAAGACAATAGAGCTTAAGACTTTGGCATTATTGAAATTCTATTTTCAATCAACCATTCCAATAAGTATAAAATCTAGTCTTTATTTGGCCACTCTTAGACCTATGGTAAGTTACAGTCACGAACTATTCAATTCTCAAATAAATACAGAACAAATACAAAAATTAGGAAGGCATTGGATCAGATTCACTGGACAATTATGGAAAGCAAACAAGACAGACCTATACAATAGTATCACATGAACTCCGATAGACTGCTACCCGAAAGAAAAACAAAAGAGATGTACTTTCAAACAGCATAAGAGAAAAACAATCATTAAAGCAAACTTGCCTCAAAATATGAACCAAAAAATCATGAGGCATTGTATCACTTATCAAGAACTTTTATCTTAATAGAAATTTGTTCCACAGTGTTGACACCAAGAATATTTCTCACATAGGCTTATAACTTCTCCACGGATGACGATTTAGAGAAGAGAAAACAACGAAATAACATAATGGAGATCATGATGACATGCAACTAAAATACTAAGCCAAAAGAAAAAAAAATGATCTTCCACTCCTCCTTGTTTCCTAAATACTCAAAATCTTCTACCTCCAAATATTCGTTCATGCTCGTATTTCAAAACATATAACTAAAATACATCTTTCTATAAATCTTTATAAATCTTTCTCATTGTTTGTTTGCATTAAATTTCTTAAATTAAAACAAAATCCTATGCAAAATTGAAAAAGAAATGGAAAATAAAATATCTCACAACTTATTATTTTGGCTTCAAAGCCTAAGGTTGGTTTCCTGAAGGCTTGCTTGTGGGGGCGGGTGCTGCTGCTTGGAGTCCGATTTGAGGATGTGTTTAAACAAACTTATACTGTTTCTCAAATATTTACAAACTCTCAGGACGAAAGTGGCTAAAATTGGCCCCGCCTGTGTGGTCCTGCGGGCTCGGTATTTACTTTATCTCCTCTGCTGTGATTGTGTTTGCTCAAATATATATACTACTAAATAAATGAAAAGAAAGAAAATTCTTAAAATTTAATTACCTGGTATTTAATCTATCATTTTATTTCTTGTTAGTGAATAGTTAATAGTTGAATATATGGAATCCAAATTAGTTGCCTTACTATGCGTTTATAAAATAAAGATAATTTAAATATTAAAATCTCAATATGATTTTACATACGGAGATTCAGTGCAGGTGGTGTAAAGAGGTGTAGGTAGAATTCTGCAAGGCTTCTATCGATTTTTAACACTAGAAAAAATGATTATGCGCTCTCGATGATTTGGAGGTGTTACCCCGGTTGGGAAAAGGGATCAGAATCCCTGGTTACATATATTTTTAAATTTATACATTTCTATACTAAAAAAATATAGATAATTCATCGTTTTAGAAGATTTACTTTGGCTCTAAAAATATTACCGAAATTACTTCTGAATTAGCCTTAAATTTTTGTTATAAAGTCATTACTTACAGACATTTTCTTTGGATGATTCCTAGTATATGATATCTATAACAAACAAACAAACAAACAAAAATCAACAACAATGCTCCAGCGCTCTATTATTGAAGTTAAAATAATTGCATTTCATAGTGTTTATTAACAATCAGTTGTACGAATGACCATTTATATCATACTTACTGAACAATTTAGAAATTAAGAGCATATCACTCCTAAAGAGATTTTGAATAAGATATGTCCCTAGAATAACCAAAATGAGGGATTTCCTCAACGTGTCATCGTATGATATTTTTCATAGTGTGATCGAGTTGCTAATGTTCATAAGAGTGCCCATGGCTATACCCGTAATAAAGTTATTATTGTAGAAACTTAATGTACACAATTTAGAGGTTTGTTTCTAAAAGCTTATATCCATTTTACCTTTTCAGTATTTCATGTAATATAAAAGTTCTTGATTCGACAATGAAGCATATGTTATATTGAACCATTGATTCGAATTGAATAGAATACTTTCTCATTCAAACTGAGAGCAAAATTGAATCAGGAACTTGTATATTGTATGAAATACAGAAAGAAATTTTAAAAGTAAAGTGGATAGACTAGCTATTGGAAACAAGCTTCTCAATTATGATCGCCAGATCTGAATAGGATATTCTGTTGCTGATCTTTCTTTCCAGAATTATCCTTTGCAAATGGAGACTACACGAAAAGAACGTACGTTGTCCATTTTGTAAATTCTTCAGGAGAGAGTTTTAAAAGTTGAGAATTAGGATTGCGCATACCTGAACATTACCGGTAATAAAAATTAGCTTGTAGCATGTTATGTCTATGCATGATAGCTTGTTATAAAGGCCCTTCAAAGAGCTTATTGATGGCACTCTCCACCAAAATGGACAGAACTAAAGCTGGACCCAGCATATGGCCCCGTAAATATCGTATGTGCAGAGAATTTGATAAATGTAATGCATTTGAGGGTCATAACAGATTATTTTTTCTTCTGTAGACATTCCCCTTTTGGGACTTTTGCCGGTACACGACATTTTCCAAAATGGCGGATACAAAAGTTGGAATATTGTTTATATTGTTCGTTGTGGTGTCGAAATATATGTTCCCGAGGCTAAAAAATTCGAATACGATATTCTTTTCCTAGTCTGAATAGTTGTTTTATTTATATTCGACATTTTGAAAATGATGCTATAAGAACAAAAAAGAAGAACATAATTAGAACGCTCATGGTCTAATTATATGTTTTTGAGACTGGTAAATAAAATACAGTATTATTTTCTAAGTCTATGGAGTTTTTCATTTATGTCCGCCATTTTTCAAAACGGTGGAAACCAAAAATGGTAAATGAAGAATATACTTAGAATATATGTACATCATAGTGTCTAGTTATATGTTTAGAGGCTGGGAAAAGCAAATCAAGTGTTGGTAATATCATCTAAATAGTTGTTTATTGCTATGTTCACCATCTGAAAATTGGGGTCAGTCAATTTAAGGAAACTCTGTCATGTAGTGAGAAAATGAGCTCGGCAGGCGTATTTTTTTCAGTTTCAAGCGTTGTTCTGTGAATGGGGAAAGGGCTGACTTAGTAAATTCGTCATCTATGTTAATACAAGTCACCCCAGTAGCACACATACATTGAAAGTACGTCGATTAAACGTTAGTACCGAAAAGTTTTTTAAACTTAAATGTATACAAATGTCCGCCTGTTCAACGGTTTATGCGATGTTGAATAATGGTTGAGAAGAAACAAGTTGAGAACGGGCTCAGTCGGGCAACACAGAGCATGGTTTCTGTATATTCGTATACACATTTTGTTTAATCTTGTCCGTTGCTTATATAATATTCGGTGTTAATTTTCCTACAGTAAATTATCCAACCGCTGCTGTGGAGTTCGAAGCAAGTACGTTCCGCACTCGTCATCTTATACCTTCATCCATGAATGTACCTTGATAATCACTACTCTTTTACAGTATTTGTAGTAACAGGCAGTCAAGAACGCAGTGCCACATATCCAGAACGTCGTTTCACCATCATGTAAGAATAAGAATAAAGAATACTTTCTTTCCTTCTTTCTTTGTTATGTGCATTTTCCTTCTTTAACACTTCGACCATCGCGGCGCTATTAAATTTGTATTTCTCAATAAGTCTAATATGTCGCTTTAGAAAAACGTATCTAAAGAGAAATATATGTCATAGTTGAAAATACTTCACATTTACGTCCTATTAAAGAAATTAAATGTTCATTAAATATAGTTTAAAATTTAATCTCTTTTCAACACGCAAATGAGAACATGTGAAATATTATTTTATTCCACTCGCTTTTAAGCACCTTTTTGTATGCAATTAACTTGGAAAGATAATCTAGTACAGTTCAATATCATAGTTAAAAACACGTCATATTAACTTCCCATCAACAAAATAAAATTCTAGTTGGAATATAGATTAAAATTCAACGTGTTTTCAACATGTAAAGGAGGATACAAAAAATAGTTAATGGCTTTCAATTAGCATTTAATTACAAATTTTATTCCTTTAAATTAGAAAGAAATCCATGAAACGAAATCTATACGATAGTTGAAAATAAGAGTTGAATCTACGTTGAACTAATATCCTTTCAACAATATCAAGTATTTGTTGAAATATGATTTAAATTTATACGTACTTTTTAAACCGATAATGGTTAATCAACGAAATAAACCAAACATCAACGTTCAAAATACGTTTGTGTGCTAGGAGGGACTGCTGTCGATTCTATGCAACCGCCAGTAGAGGATCCACGCTGTGTACATAAAGATTTGAAATTTCATAAGGAAGGGTTTATGTACCATGTTGCTTAACGAGTTACTGAATTAGCTATTGCGTTTATATAACAAGTGTTGACAGAAAGTCGGTATATTATATGTGAATGTTAAATACAAATAAATTAAATGGTGTAATAACAATAAATAATTGCGTGTAGTGTATTTGTCTGCAGCTATTTGTCATATGGAAGTTACGCCTCCATACTCTCATTTACCATCTTTAAATAGTCAAAGGCTGTGAAAAGAAAATTAGGTTATAAGAGAAAAATATCCAAAGTCGGATCGTCGCTGCAGATCGCAAGTTCAATATCCCCAAAGTTCACGATCTCCACGAACGATGAGGACACTAAACTGTACTTTAGTTTCTTTCCACAGGTTTCAGTTCAGTACTCTGAAATGCTTTTTTCATATGGAAGTGGTGAGGCTTTAATCTCTCCCGGGCTTGGTTCCAAATTCCATGATGAAGAGAAGTTACTATCGTCTTATTAAGTAGAAGGAAAAATGCTTGTATTGACCAGGGGTCGAACCCATGTACGTGTCGCATTGGTTTAGAAAGCAAAGGTTTTAGCCCTGAGCTAAATTTAAACATTGCTTCGTAACCTCAAATTGAGTTTCATTTGCTGTTGTAGGATTTTTGATCACTGTATTTCTGTGCTTGATAGCCTGTGTTATGATTAGGGATTCCGCCAGGATTTTCAGTTCGGGGGTTGTAAAGCTAACATTGGGAGCTATGTCATAATACATCACTTAGTTCTTCTATTAACTTTATCATACTTTTAATTTTAAGAAAACTTTGACAATAAACCAGAATTTGTAATTAATAATGTATGGAAATCTAAATAGCTGATGTTTTCAGAAACATAGAGATGTAAGACATATTAATTTTAAAAACCGAAGTCACCCTTTATCTTTGTATCTCTGTACAAATTACGAACTATTTTGATACAAATATTCGTGTTATATATGAAAGGCGACATTTTAAATGTCATGCAATCATTTTCTTGTGAGCTCAATGATAACGTCTCCTTGTACCAACGTAATATATGGTTTCTTTCATCAGTCCTGTGAGCTCTCACAGGAAATCATCCCAATATCTGAACTAGATCTATTTATAAAAGGTAAAGGACGCACAAACTCCGTGGACCTCACATGGTGAATGTGGAGGTAGAGTTCCACATATTCTCGTCCTATTTTACCTCGAACACCTTACCTTCCAAGCTGCCCAAGTGTACCAAGTACACTCTGTTACTTAATTTGATAGTAGGTGGAATGTACTTCAGAGCACCTAGTATGGGACCACTTAAAAAGTCTCCAAAGTCCTGACCGGGATTTGAATCCGGACCTACCGGTTTGCAGTGAGACGTACTACCGTCTGTGGTAGATAACTACAAAACAATATATTTTAATATGATAACTAGAAAATGGAGGGCTTTTCAAAACAGGACAAGATGATAAAATATTAACTCTAATTAGCG
The DNA here is from genome assembly GCA_022664845.1 of Lepisma saccharinum. NCBI lineage: Eukaryota > Metazoa > Arthropoda > Insecta > Zygentoma > Lepismatidae > Lepisma > Lepisma saccharinum. The sequence continues at coordinate 34,106 of JAGDQP010006403.1, read as the reverse complement.
TAATCAGAAAACCAAATATTTGCTATAAATCAATTTTCATATTTCGTAAAATATCAAAATGAGTAGCCTAAATAATAGAGAGACAGGTACATCATAATACTAGGTGCATCATACCGTTAGTATATGTAAGAATATTTGTTTCGTTAAATAAACAAGAAATATCTTGATCAACTGAAAATCGAATTAGTGAGAAATTTGTTATTTATTAATAATCAGTTATTTACCAACACAGCTGAAGGGAAGTTAGCCGATTTTTGAATAAAATAGTTGACACATTCCTACTATACTACTTACGCTTCGTCAGAATTGTCATTAAATAATAATTCTTAACTTTAAAATGAAGCGTTTGAAATAGAAACCAGTAGATGACTCGCATGCACTGCTATTCAGTTACTTGAGCTTAAATACACATTTTTACAATATACATGAGATTGTTTCAAACTTTGTTAAAGTAAAACTACGGAAATAAGAACTAGAGTAATGTTGTAAGTTAAATCCTACATTTCGTACTATTACAATCTAAACATAAATAATTATTTGGAAAGAACGGTACATGTGTTTATATACATTATTTAACTGTTGAGATGCTTTGTATGATTATGGTTGTGCGTACCTCTTTTATTTTTGGAGAGGCACTTTTATAGCGAAGTATGCTCGGTGCCTTGCTCATTCTCTACATACAAAAGTAAATAAAACGTTTCCTGTCACCAAATAAAAACAATTTACTATTTGATTTTCAATATTAAATAAAGAATCCCTGTCTCAATTATAAAATACGAAATTACTTCAAGCACACCCGTACATTGATTCAAACTTCTCAATACTAAAATAGTTCCAAATGACGGTTTAAATAACAAAAAGATTAGCGAAAATAATCTCTCAATAAAACTGCCAGATGAAATATAAAGTTTATGAATTTTAATCTTTTAATCTTTAAAGCAAAGTACGAGAATTAATTTCAGCCCATGCATTTTAGAATTACAGTAGAAGTTCTCAATGTAATGTTGAAAATCAAACATTTGTTTGTTTTTATGTGGTAACGGGTAACATTTTATTTCTTTCTGTGTACAGGAAATAAACAAAACACTGAGCATAATTCTCTATAAAATACCTCTCCAATTGCTCATTCTTATCAGTTAGATGTTTTGTGTTCAGTGCCTTGTAAGTACCTTATATATATTACAGGTGAAGTTAATTCATTCAATGAGTTTATTCATCTCCCATAATACCCTTAACGACCCTCTTACATTTTAGTCACACACTCGGAAGAAATACTCCAATATGACTTACAATCAATCGGGCTTTAGATAAATGTTTTGAAGTTCCTGACTTCTCAGCAGGCAACAAATGATTATCTGATAATAATTATTGATTACATGAGATTAAAATTTGATATTATTTTGCTGTGTAAAATTTTACATAAATTACTATTCATAATCGTAAATGAATAGAAAGCAGAAATTGTATTTTGTTTCAGACTTGTGCTGGAAAAGTACTATTAAAAGTTTAAAACGAGTGAAATCGAATATGAAGAAAGTTTAACCAATTCAGAACACATTTCTTCCTACAGTTATTAACGAACTAACAGTTATTTTCGTTGCTAGAAAGCATAGAATTAACAAAAGTAGTGCAGGAATTATTTGTTAGCAGTCGTAATTCCGTCTATTTACACTATTTTTTTCTAAATTAGATGGAAATTATTTTTATATTGTTTTACAAACAAAATAAAGTAAATAAAGAAGTAGAATATGCATGTATGGAAAAAGTTCTAATCCGTCCTGGTAGCAGGAGTATCACAGTTTCAACTTGTACCTGCTGGAATATGGTGTAAGTGGGACTTTACCTTAAAAGCAGCTTACCACAAGTTTGAGGCTTCTTATGTTTGTATTCACTGAAGACTTTAATGTTTTGGCCTTTAAAAATAAATACTGTATGCTTTCACATCTATACAGAAGGTCGATCCTCGTACATGTGTAAAATTTTGAATCGTCCTCCTTGCTCACTGGACGAACGATCCGGGTGGTTAAAAGCGCAAGTGAAAGCTCGTAGCCTGTAATAGGGAGTCATTATCGCAAGTATTTGTTCCATCCATTATGACTCCAAAGGTTAACCGGTGTTGGGAGTGCTACGTAGACTAATTGCACTTTCCCACGCCAAACATTCGGTGTCTAAAATTCAGAACATTGGGTTCGACGACTATCTATAGCATAATTAATCGGCAAAGAAAACCAGGAGTTACAAGCAATTCAATCACCCACGAATGGGACTAGGAAGCGAGCGTACACTGCATTTATGCCGAGTATGTCTCATAGGTTGCGTCGAATAGTCCTCCAGAAAAATTCCCCTCCGCACTGTGTAATGGCCAGACGATTTCACGTGGCACAGTCAACTGTGAACCGCAACCTGCGTGAAAAGTTGAACATCCGGAACATCTTTAAAAGTCGTGGGCATTACCTAAGTATGACTCATCGGTGTAAGAGGAAGACCAACAGCAGGCGCTTCAACGAACGCCATTTATCCAGGGGTAAGGTGGAAGAATGTGACTGTACTACATAAGGCATGGAGGTATTAAATCAACCTGTGGCAAAATTCGAGGCATCACTTACACTTCATGCAATGAAAAATTTCCTCCCGAGTTCATCCGTCATTGCTAAGCAACTTTTTCGAAGGGATTCATGGTTATTGCGGGATACTGCTATGAAGCCTAGTTAACTGTTCCTCTGGCTCCTAAAAACTGTAAAATCAACTCGGCCTTCTTTCAGCAACATATCCTGACCCCAATTTATACAGACGGCCTGGGTTGTTTGAAAACGCCATCAATCAAGTCTCTGTGCATGTGAATAAGGTTTCATCCCGCAACTATCTACCACAGATGGCGCAAGACAGCGGTGTTCAAACTATTCCGTTTCACGATATATTGGTAAAGTCAACAGATGCCAGTTGTATGGATTTCTGGTGATTTGGCTCACTGAAACGGGCACTTTGGTCTCGTCGTGTCACCACTCTTCGGGGCCTGTGGAGAGCCCGTGAGGAGCAGTGGCAGAGAATTTCAGATTCTCTACTTCCTCGCAGCCTTTCACAATGGAAGTTACGGCGCAGGACTATTGTCAAGACACATGATCAAATTGATGCAAACCAATGATTGTTCCGTGCATTTTCGAAGGTGGGTGCTAATACACAATTGGACACATCTACGCGGATCGAGCTTCTTTATTGCTTCGAATGCGCTCCATACGAAAAGGCAGTTCTTAAGTATTACGATTGATTATAACCTATGGTTTGATATTGAATATTTGTTGTTTCCTATCACCAACGCTATAGTCGCTAGTATCGGGACCTCTATAGATATTCGCTGGAACTTCTTAGTTTTCATACTTAATTTTGTTCCGTGGTGCAGTCTTCCCACTTACATCATCGAGAATGGGAATGTTGTTCACTGTTCTTGTGAATACACCCCCTGTCATAGGCGTACCGCGCTTCAGGTAAAGTTCAATAGTGGTGACGGGAGAAAAACGAAAAGGGATGTTTTATGGCGGTTCAACAAAACAAAGATACAACAGGGAATAACAAAATCTTAGTTTACTTCGGTTTATTTATAAACCTTTTAGTAGAAAAGGGCCATTATCGTCCCGGTGACCCTCATGCTGTCTCAGTAGCACCGCTACCGAAATATGGAAGTGTTTCCATGTATGGATATCATTTTAAAGAAATGTGACTATCAACGTAGTCAAATACCAAAACCAAGAAACAATTGTGTGTAATACAAAGTATTAGCTGGTTACAGTTTTTGTGTTGTTTTGGAATTGCCTCGATTGTATGCAAAAACATTATACTAATGTCCAAATCATAGTTTAGAAACAAATTGGAATGACAAATTTAATAAAAGATCATATTCGGTTGGTTACAAAGCTAATGACATAAATAAGTGCAGCCTAATTCGAGAAGAGTTTTAGTTGTTTCTCTTTGAAAATAGATTTAAACATTTGAAGCTTTTGATACCACTTCTGCTTAGTTTCCTCACCTCGTCTGGAAAGTCCGTTGGACTATTATTGCACTTAACATATCTACACAACTAAGGTATCTCCATTGATGACTGGACTTTTTTTTTTTTTACCATTTTCAGATTTTAAAGATAAATGAATTGGGATTATATGTTTGAATTCCTGAGGCAACTATAACGTTGAAAGGGGTTTATCTTAAATTAATACTCAGTGAACTTATGGAAGGAATCAGCTATTAGTGGAATCAGTACAAGAAATCATTATCCTTAAGTACAATCTGAAATACATGTATCAATAGCTACTTGGAAGGCTTAATGTTTGGAATTAACTTCTTATTTATTTATTTTTTTAAAATTTAACAGTGGTTAGTATTTTGTATCTATGATGGTTCGCATATATTTTTCATGTATTGGTTGCAAAAATTGGATAGACTACCGAACATTTTAGTTTACCAAAATTATGTTATCAGTTGCAAATTACTTAAATACGCTAAAGTTTCATCTTGCAAAGTGGACTGGTTTGCTGTTGAATACGGAAACTAGAAAGCCTAATATAGTCTACCATATTCCTTTATCGGATTTTCCTAATGCCATAGTAGGCCAACATTCTAAACACTATCTGGTCTAGTCTGCCTCAATCCTATGATAAACTACAAGATAACAGTTTTTACAAATAACTTGGGTGAATTACAGGACGCTTGGTGTAATATGTTCGCTGATGATTTCGACGAATGCGTTAGGTTACGTAAAGTTTTTTTTTATACACCGTTGATAAACAAACTTCTTTACTTAACCTAACCCTCTGGTCCTGGACCAAATTATAATGGCGGTCAGTTAACAAGAAAAACCTGAATTGGACTTGAGTACTTCTCTATTCCTAATTTTCAATTTGAATAAAATGTTCTTTATCGAAATGTCAAGCAAATGGTTCATCAGTTGATAACCACTTTCCATTTCCATTAAGTGTTCTTACTTGATAGCAAGGCACAATAGAAATATGAAATATTACGTAACTTGCCCTGTAAAAACAGAAATATGAAAGTAAGGAATGTTTCTGTTCTTCAGTGTTTCTTTATGAATCTTAAATAAAAAGTAGTCATAATGTTCTCGGCTGAAAAAAAAGAATCCGAAGTTGTCATCCGTTTTTAATTTAATTGTCCTCCGATGGTAAAAAAGTGATCTGGTAACCCTGATATTATTGCATTGTTCTTTAACATGTATGGAAGTACTATTATTTTTTTCCTTTAACCCTACTGCTAAACGATAACTTCTAGTACTCCATTGCAGCACCTGGACAGGAACAAGTATTAGTGCTCTATTCAACAACGAATGAAAACGAACTTAAAAAACTTGTGTGCACCAGAAAATTATTATTAAAATAGTTTTCTTGTTTTGTAGTTTCATTCTTAAATATTTGTATTAAAAGCTTCGTTGAATCCTCTATAATTTTGGGATTTATTTTAATAGAATTAGAATCTTTCTCCGTTACTTGTTTGTTACGATGACCATTTGAGAAGGAATGGGATGAAATCTTACGCGGGCTGATCTCAGAGTCTGGTAAAAGAAATGGAAACTCCTTACAGGAATTACATTGAAACTTTCAAATTATTTCACAGATTACGTAAAGAGCTCTATGCTATCTCCCAATTATCCGATTATAGTTCAATATAAGTGGCAGCATTTTAGTGCAAATACAACGTACTGTGTTTAGTGAGTGAACTGATGTGAATTTGTTATCGTGATAGACATTCTACCTCAAAAGATTTATCATTCGAAAGAATATTCTTTTATGATTCTACTTGTCACATATTTATGAAACTGTCTGCAATATAAAATACATTTAAAAATAACTGTAATTTTAATGAAATGCAACAGCTTTTCTCTTGTTAATGTTAGTAAAGAATATCTTTACTATAAACACGCTTTGTATGTTATTAGATGCACACAATCTGAATCCTTTCATTTGCTTCTTACTTTCCGTAAATGACTTTAAATGGTTAACCTAAAACATTTCCTAGAAAAGGAAATTGAGGTTGAGACACAAATAGACGTTTTACTAAATATTCACTTTACATGCGGTCGGAAAGGGTAACATTTCCATTTGTTATTATAACTTTAGACAAACTTAAAAGGAGGGAGAGGAATTTGCTGAGATCCTAATCAAACATAGTGCACATGATAGAGGATGGTGAGATATGGAGAATCCCAAAAAAATAAGGTGGGATGGGCAAGGGGAGGGGGACGAAACCTCGAAATTCACAGAAGTTAAATAAAGGATATATCCACAGTATTTCAGAATAAAGAACTGAACTTTCGGGAGGTGATTTCTGACATGGAAACAAGTGAAAAAGTTCCTTTGAACATGGGTAAAATGTAGCTTAGTTTTGGAGATACAGTTTCCAAATTTGAGTCCAAAATCGACACCTAGTTATGGGAGGAAATGAACCATTGGAAATGGAATCATCATGGAAATAAATTCTCAGTAAGTCAGAAACGAATCATTGAATGAAAATTCCGTGTCCGGAAATTTGTTTCTAGCAACATGGTGGACATCAGGAGTGAAAACACGATGTCACCAGTTTTTCAGTGTGGGCAACTAGGTATACAGTTTAAATTTTTCAATTGGCAATACATCGTGTTATTATATATTTTACGTGTCTAGTGATGATAAACAACATACTTAAAGCACACACCACCGTGTTGCAAACTACGAATAAGACAGAGATGATTTCGCGATCTTATACAAACTACAGCCCATCTGAAATTGTCCAGCTTGGTTAATTGACCTCTACCAGCTGGCTATTAGATAGGTACTTGATTCAAAGGATTTAGAAAGATTTTGGATTTAGAGTAGGCCTTGGTAAACAAATCTACAGCACATACAATACGTTATATTAATTTGAGGTAAACGACAAAATATTTAGAGGTTCCCAATTTCCTGATCTTTTCTCGTGGATATATAACTCCAGGAAAGAACTGAAATATTACCTTAAATATTATATCAGATTGTAACAAACGTACAAAAACTCCTAACTATAAAATCAGTAAAACCCTGAAGAAGTTGTACGACTATAACATTTCAACTACGATAGACAGCAGTGATTTTTTTTACCTTTTAATTGTCGAGTACCGGCAAATCATAGGGAAGAACTATCAATGACCTGGAAAATACCAACACATCTTCATATGTTAGTTTTCTTGGATAGGAAATGCAAATGTTAATCTCAATGTTGTACTGTCGAAATCTACAAATAAGGAAATTGTCAAATAATTAGATATACTCGTATTAATTTGCCAAGGACCGGTATAGTAGTTGCGCGGATCGGTGGTTGAAAACCACTGATCTATGGTACAGTAGTTTAATTAAATAAGATAAATTAATTTTATATTTCAAATTTTCAAACGGAAGTTGCGTAAACTGCCCTAACCAATGGTTGATTCTGCTAATCTTTATTCCAGTTCTCTAACTATTCTTGAGTGAAATTTACATAACCATGCTAAAATACACATTACACAATTTACGTAGAGTTCTACAATTGAGTGGCGTTCTATTTACCTTTATCACAGCCTGAAGGACAGTTTTTGTTGAATCTAAAGTAGAATTAAAGTCACATATAAATAAAAAATAAAGGAAATAACACATTTCTTTCTTCTAAAAGTCATTGCTAAGAGAATTAGATTAAAGTCATTATTACACTCACAACAATAAAGAAAAACCCGTCAACACAGATATAAATTTAAAAGCTAAATACAATCGATGTGTATAATCTTTTTAACAATGAAACGCTCAGATTGAGAGAAAATGTTTGTTCAGAATGCCAAAATGTCTTCCAATGGAAACTTTCATTATTCGGGAGCAATGTCGTTGATGGAGAGATGTTGCTTTCTCTAGAAGTGAGAAACAAAGACAAACTTTTGGTTTTTAAACTCTTAAATTTATCCTACAGTTCTCTAATTACCTCCACAAATAAGATCGTTCAAATTAATTTATTAGCGCAGCCGTATGAAGATCAGTGAACAAGGGAAGATATAAGGTTTGTCCTGTCTGTCTATCTGCACCCCCAACACCTAGATCTCAGCGACTATAAGTCCGGCAGAATTTAGCTATCTACCGTTCGATTCTTCACGCTCTCAAACAGTGGGGAAAAGTATTACTTTCACTCTAAAACCGACAATTATTTTCATTTACTTAATTTTCTCAATTTTTCCTATGTATTTTTCACATGGTATGTTTGTAACTCCCCCCCCCCCCGCAAGATCTTAGTAACTACAAGTCACAGAGAGAGGAATGATACACCGTTGTATTCGTCATACTCTGAAACAATGGCGAAATTTATGACTTTGACTCTAAAATTGGCAGGTCCTTTGGAATCGCTTGGTATGCTCAATTTGTGCCACTCCTAGATCTCAGTAACTACGTATCCGACAGAGAGGAGCCATGCACAGTTGGATTCGTAATGGTCTCAAACCATGGAATAACCTATCACATAGGCTCTAAAACTGGCAGGTCCTCCTCAATCGCTTAGTATTCTCCATGTATATGCTTTTGTCCCCCTAGATCTCAGTAACTACAAGATACACAGAGATGAATGATACACCGTTGGATTCGTCATGGTCTGAAACGTCGGGGAAAGTTATAATTTTAGCTCAAAAACTGGCAGGTCCTTTTGAATCGCTTGTCATTATCCATCTATACCTCTCCTATACCTCAGTAACTACAAGTCACACAGAAATGAATGATATACCATTGGATTCGTAATGACTTGAGAAGTTGGATAAACCTATAACTGTCCGTAAAACTGGCAGGACCTTTCTAATCGCTAAGTCTCCATTTGTGCCCCTCCTATATCTTAGTAACTATAAGTCTGGCAGAAATGATCTATACACCGTTGGATTCGTCATGGTTTGCAATGGTGAGTAAATCTATAAACGTAACTCTAAAACTGGCAGGTCCTTTTCAGTCGCTTAGTGATCTCCATTTGTGCCCCTACGAGATTTCAGTAGCCACAAGTTCGACAGAGATAAGACATACACCGTTCAAATAGTAATGAACATCGGTGGGAAAATCTTGACTCTGAAACTTGTTGGTCCCGGCATTCGCTTAGACTCTATTTGTCGCTGCGACCTTAAACCTTTCTTTTGGAAACTTTATAGGATACTTTCAATTTACAGGGGTGCGCTTTGGATTTGTCTACAACTAAACCATTGCCTAGCTTGTTCTTGATTACGCTTTAGCAACAGTGCCAAGTACAGCAGCAGAGATCAATTAATCAGATCGGTTGTAATAAATAAATTTCTTTCCGAAAACAAAACACATTCTTAATAAAAGTATTGACTAGCATTCGATTCTAAGCTAACACGTATTTCCATAGGATGCTTTCTTAACTCACTTTCTCGTGATGTAAATTAGAAGTTTTGGCAACTTGTACACAGCTAATCCAACTCTTCCAGTAAAACTCTAGAATTTACTAGACTCATACAGAACAAAACTCTCAAGTGCATCTAATCATGTATTGTTTAAGTCTCTATGTTTTCACGTTTGCAGTATAACAATTCATGTTCGTAGAACTGATTTGAAACCAACAGCTTCTAAAGCTGCTTCACTTGTTGAAATAATACATAACATCATATTTTTCTAAAATTAATATTTAAGATCTGGTTTAAAGTGCCTATAAAAATTAATTCAAATTATCTTAAACCATCAATTGTCAATATATTGGAGGCTTCAGTTCTACTTTAGAAGCTATAGAAAATCACAGCAGTTATATATTCTTATAGGCAGTGACACTTTTGATTCCGGTAAATATTTTAAGAATCATACGGAAGAACAGTTATGTATTATTTTGTGATTTGTTATATAATGGTAGAATTGATGTCAGTAACTTTCTCATGAAAATGCCATGCCATGATGGTTGAATATTGTCCAAAGGCACATCTATAAGTTACTGAACGAAATTAGAACAAAATGAACCGATTGTGAGTTTACATCAACATGTTATGATTGATGATCAGGTTGTCAGAACTGAACCTTAAATTTAAAGTAGATATTGACCACTAAATTCAATGTATACTCACCAGGATTTGATCTGCGGCTCCCTTGACTAAGAGTCAACAGGTGAAACCAAGTCATAATAAAATTATGTAAATGTTGTTGTAGTAAACTAGAGAAAAACAATATGTCACTTATTCTATTCATTGTCACTATAGCTATAACAACCACAGTCAATGCAACTGATCAAAATTCGTCCACAAGTGACCATCACTTAACTAAAACATAATTGGAAGTTTTAAATGTTTATTTTATGTATTACAAAACTATGCTTCAGCATCCTCAATAACTTTAAAACCTAATGAATAAAAGAGATAAGAAGGCGACACTAATTAAAAATACTGTATCAACTGAACGTAACAAAAGGATTACCTATTTTTAAGCATCCTTCAGTTACTAACAGAACATTATTCTGCTGGATAACCATATTTACTTGTTTTTCTTTTACGTTGTATATTTCTACTATGCAGCAAACTCCGACTCCAGTAATGACCGCAAGGGCAAGCGAGAATAAGGAAAATTGCTGTAGCTGGATTACAATATACTAAGAGAAACTATTTTCCACAATTGTAAAGGATCATTTCTTATATTTCCACTTCTTTCAGCAGAATATAAAAAAATAAAAAAATACAAGTACGTGTTCTTTACGGTGCTTAAGCTGCTCTCCATGCCGCTCATATTTACTTTTTAGCAGTAGTAAAGCTTGATTTTTGCAATGCCTTCAAGGAAGTAAATCGTGGTACCATGTTGAAGGTTATTAGAAAAGATTTTCCGTTGATTTATCATGATGTTTTTCAGTGTTATTCTCAACCTAGCGATCTCTTTCTGGGCGATGACATCATTTTATCTCAACGTGGAGTCAACAGGGCGATCCCCTCCGTCCTGCTCTTTTTGTAATTACACTACAATCTATCGTCAATTCTTTACCAACCGTATTGAACTTACGGTATTTAGATGATGGTAGTATCACAGACGATTCAGACCTAGTTCTTTCTACCTTACTTAACATTCGGGATATATCTTCAGAAATTGGCTAACATCTGAATTTTTCAAAGTGCGAAGTAAGTTTTCTAAATGTTCATCAAGACCAGAAATATGTTCTTTACTCAAGATTCATGGAGGTTGCTCCTGAAATACGAATTGTGACTTCTGCTTCAGCATATCTTCTAGACTCCGCCATCTCTACCGAAGCTCTTCGCAGTCTACAGATTGTGAATATTTCTAAATTTGAATTTTTCTTATGTCGCTTACCTTTGATTTCAGTACATTCAGCATTCTATATACTTCGTGCATCTTTGTTCCTCCCTGAATTAATGTACTTTTGCGTTGTTCTCCTTCTTGGGGGAAGAGACGGTGTTACAGAGTTACGATTGTGTTTTACAGGGAGGCCTCGAATCAATCCTTACTTGTTCTTTGAGCGGTAGTGCTTGGTTACAGGCTACTCTGCCCGTTCGGTCAGGTGGATTTGGCATTCGCCAGGCCATGGATTTGGCGATTCCGTCCTTTTTACCGTCTTCCATGGCTATCGTCGTCTCGTTGAGTCTATCCTTCCATTGAGCCTCTGCCCCGACCCGGACGCTTCTATTCAGGATTGTTCAGCAAAATGGTCTACGTTAAATGGGTTAAATTCTCCTCTTTTGGATGTCAATAACTTTCAATCTTCTTGGTATGATCCTATCGGCACACGTACACAATCGCAGTTACTACGATCGGCTACTTGTCTTGAAGCCAGGCTACTAGCAGCTTATTCACCTGAGTCCGGTGCATGGTTCCAAGCTTTGCCTTCTCCTCCTCTTAGTCTAAATCTTTCTAATGAAAGCTTCCGTATTGCTGTTGCCTTACGTTTAGGAGCAGACATCTGCGTACCTCACCGTTGTCCAGACTGTGAAGCATTCGTGGATCAACAGGGCCTTCACTGTCTCTCCTGTGTAAAGAATGTTGGTAGACACATGCGTCATTCTAGTGTCAACGATTTCATTCTCAGAGCTCTTGTTTCTACTAATGTACTATAGGTTCGTGAACCAGCTGGTTGTAGCCGCTCCGACGGTAAGAGACCTGATGGAATGACACTAGTTCCATGGAAAAGAGGAAGACATCTATTATGAGATTTTAACTGCGGCAAAACTTTTACCATTTCAAATGTTACTCATTCTTCTTTGAAAGCTTGTGGTGCAGCTACTCGTAGATAGGACGATAAAAACTGGAAACATTCTAATCTACCTGATAAGTTTATTTTTGTTGCGATCGAAATCGAATCAAGTGGTACTTGAAACTGGGAAGACCTTATTTTATTAAAGAGGTTGGTCGTCGAATACACATCGTTTCTGGTGATGCCCGGATACAACATTCATAGTCCAGCGTCTCAGTATTGCAATTCAGAGATTGAATGTATCATCTATTCTTAGTACGCTGCCTCCTGGGAAGGCATTAAATGAGATTTTCTTCCTTATTTTTTAAAAACAATTCATAAATATTAAATTCAGTTCTAATTGTTAAAAATATATTTTAAAGTTTAATTTTGTTAAGTACTTATTTCTTGCGTTTAAAAGTGAAAAAGGTCCTTTTAATCCTTGAACACAATGTTGAAACTAAAGAAACAAGTATATGCAGAAGAGACAGCAAGAAGTACAAATATACAAACAAGTTGTAGAAGAAGAAGAAAATAATACATATATTATAAGTTGTAGTAGTAGAAGAAGTAGACCAAATTCAAAACAATGCTATTTTAATATTAACGTTAAGATGCCGAAAATACATGCAGCAGGATCATAAACAAGTAAAGAAGCCTAAGAGTAGAAAACATAGCTTATGATGGCGTAAACGCAACGCAGACAAGTAATTCAGCTTAGTAATGTAGGCAATGAGAGTAAACTCAAAATGAAAAAGAAACCCAACAGAACTCTACAAACTGCCACACCCATGTTCGACAAATCCCTTAAACATTAGTGACATGGGTGTGGATGTTAAAGTGAGACGGCAAGCAAAATCAAAGTTTAAGTCAGTAAGACAAATTTCTCTGAATGTTTTGTATCTAAGTACTCACTGAGTGGTCCAAGTAAAGAATATCTACAAGTCATTTAAAGAAAAACTTACCAAAATCTAGTTTCAGTCCATATACTCGTATATTCGACAGCTAAATGAGACAATAACTATATGTGAATTTTTAACCAACAATCGCAGAAATAACTGACAAGGGAAGTACACTAGCAATTTCTCTTCAGAGGAAGACATAAAAGATAGTAAAATGGTTCCAGAAAACCGCAACGGTGAAGTTCATAGAAAACGAAAGGCATGACTTTCTAAACGAAAGTTCGAAGAACAGTATTTCCAAGATTATATAGGTAATGCATACAGGCACAAAATGGTAGACCACACCAGAATGAAAAAAGGAATCAACACATCCAAATAGATCTTACAAAAATGTATAGAATTTGGTATGAAGAAAAACAAGAAATGAGCTAAAGACGTGACCTTTAGGAATCAAGATACATAGAATAGTAGAAAGGTAAATGCAATGCAAAACCCCAATTCTATACGGTACGAGCGAAAGGTCAAGTCCAAGTTTAAATAAATTGAACTATGATTTAAATTTCATTTATTTGTTTTACGAGAGTAGTTTACTCTTGATAAAAATCTTACACTCCTGCAACGGGATCAAGTGTCAATCAATGGGATAAAAAAGTCCCTGACTGTCACCTTAGCCTCTTAATGGGAGTTTAAAGTTAACTCTGACTAGCATTAATAGTAATGAGTATTTTCAATCAACAACTCTGAGGAAGAAGTTCAGATTCATCAAAATGTGGAAAGAGTTTGTAACAGCCTAGTTGCTTTTCCATTTCTATTTTTCTTCCCTTTTCATTTTCTTAGTACGTTCTGTTTCCTTTCGTGCTCTCCTTAGCTCATTCTCTTTGTTTGGATTTAGTCACGCTTTGAGCATGTTTCGTTTTAATTTTTCTTTGGTTTTCAGTCGTTATCTATTTAGGTTTTCGTTAGTCATGCAGCATTGACTTGGATCTAGTGCTTGTTTTTGATTGGATCCTAGTCAATGCTTGGCTCCGTGTTTCTTGCTGATTGGTGTGAATCAGCCTTCTTCTCCGTTTGATGGGAGAACTGCTCTCCCCGCCATGTTAGTTTCAGTTCCAATTTTAATGACAAGAAGGATGGATGTTTGGACTTCCCGTCATGTGTAATTCCAGAGCCGCACCTGCAATTGGTAACTATATATGCCAATTTTAGTAAATAGAATAATATTCCGACATCATTTGGTCCATTCCGGTGAAATATATTGATAGTCGTGACAAGAATAATAATTGATACGAGTGCTAATCTGACTGTTCGTCGACAAGTTTACCTCGAATTTTTTTCAAGTCGGAAAAATTAGTATTTTGTTTTGGAGATTATTTATCATAATGTAAAACATGTTCTAAATTTTAGTATGGGACCGCTTTTGGCCGAATTTTTGCACTTTGAATATCGGATCGTTAGATTCTAATAATCATATGCCTAATTTTTCGTCTCCAGTTTCAAAATCCTTTTGAAATTCCCTGTTAGCAATGTAAACAGCTACCGTATATTTCCATTACTAGTCAAATTAGCAACCTGTCTGTTCGATCAATTTTGCGTACAGTTTTTCGATGAAATTTTCACGTTAATTGTAAATTTAATAATTCCACATGCTTAGTTAACCTTGCTTTCAACTCCAGCCACTATTCTAAGTTCAATAGTCACTTTTATAAATTATTTTTGTATATTCAAGATTTATTCAGAGCATCAATTGTATAATGTAGTAATCATCTCTAATGACGTCACGCCTATTATAAGGCCAACTTGTTTCTTTCGTTAAGGTATGTTCTGGACAATAACTTCATTTCTGTAAGTAATTATGTAGTAAAACTTTTCTAAATTGATTAACAATATTTTGGGACTAACTTGTGAAAATTTAAGTGAAATTTATTATTTATTATGAAAATTATGGACATTTATATCTGACAAACCAACTTTCGTTTCGGCTTAATTAATTCACAATGTGTAAAAGATAGACGATACAAGTTTGTTTACTTCCTACAGCACAATAGTAATTCTGTCCAGTTTTTATGAAATTATCAACTTACATTATGTAAATTCAAATGAATAAATTGAAATTTTGAAATGTTTATATTTCTTCGAACAATTTTGTGTTTCTGTTCAATGAACGTAGTATAGAAAACCTCTCAGTTAACTAGGTACGAATTAAGGCATTATTTGATAATCCATATACAGTGTATAATAATATTTATGATGTGCAGTGATTTATTTAATGTTTGCCATGATATTCATTTGAATTTAACTACGAATCATTCCGTGAAATTTGACAGCAATCGATACTAAATTATTTCTCTGTTTCGATAAACCTATCGTTTTGAGTGATGCTATTTTAATTAGATCAGGTTGGTTCATAAATCCGTAGGCTAGTGGTAGGATTCTTTCGACAGCTGAGATGTGATAACTTGGGAAAGGAACTATATATGGAATTACTGCTTATTCTACGTTGACATATGAAGTGACTCCAGTATGTGATTTAAGTGAATTTGTATTATTTGCATTTTGCGTTATGACACGACGTTTAGATTGAGTTGCGACCGTCATTCGTTGTGTTCGTCGTCTTTATTTCAGGAATTGCGATTCCAGACTACAGGTGTGGGCCCTACTAAGGTGAAGATAAGACATGTTCTTTTGCCACCCTGTAGACTTCGAAGTAAATAAAGACGTAGTACGAGTCACATATGAATTGATATGCATATGATCGTTTGAGATTATTTCCAAGTATGGTTTTGCGTTTTCCTTTCTTAATCTATCGCTAATCTGAACCAGCTGGTACTTCAGAGTATGAACCGATGATCTAGTTAAAAATATTGGAGGTGTCGCCTTATTGGTATTTCCTCCCTCGTTCTAAATTATTGTTTTTCTCAGCGATCACAAAGATCTGGAATCCTCTTTCCCAGATATTCTTAAATCTGGAATACATTTCTGCGCCGCTCGTCTGGGGTGTAGAAAATTTTTGGAGCTAGAGTTTTGGTTAGATGCGTTGCGTGGGTACTCTAGGCTCCTGGCGACCCTATTTATATTTCTTTATTGTTTTGGTGTTGCAGTTTTGACTTCACCTAGCCAGGAATTGAGTGTATGATCTTGGTGATCGTGGATTTGTGGCCGTTTAAAGTTAATTTCAATTCAAACAACATACAGAATAGTAAATACTCGCAAGCAACACGGCTTCATATCACTTGGCTATAAAGATGTTTTGTTGAGCTTCCGTTACTGAAGGACATGTACACATACATTTGTTTAATGACGAAAATGAGAAAACAGAGATTGGAAAGGAGAAAATCTTGTAATCTTACTTCTTATATTCCAAATCTTGCCTTTGTGCTAACGATATCAGAAATTTGCTTGGCGAGCTGGTGTGTGGACGGGTTTGAGTGGTGCTTCAGTATTAGGAGTCAAACAGGGTTTGTGCAAACCTCAGTGGCGAAGTTCTACAAATATATTAGATACTAATTTAGTGCATTGACTATTATGGCAAGATATACTAATCATATTAGAGGAATTAATACAATTCAATTATATCTACATGACTTAAAAGGACGTCTACATTTACCTACACTACATGACGCAATTACTAGAGACCTTGGTCTACTGCCGGATGAAGTCCCTTGAAGCTGACTTCAGTGTGCTGGAAGATTAACATTAGAATCGGACAATGAAGTTAAACATATACCGGTGAATGAAGTGCACCCTGATAACACAATTGCTGCTATATGGGTTGTTCCCCTCGAGGTAGAGGATTCCCAAATACGACAATACTTTAGTTTCTTTGGAACTGTAGTGAATATCAAGCGTATCTCGTTTCCTAAACACGGTGTTTACTTTTATGATATCTATTGAGGGAAGTGCTTGGTGACCTTTTCACAATTACATCGTAAACTGCCAACATATTTTTCAATACAAGATTTTAAAATACAACTACGTGTGCAGGGAGAGTTAGTACGCGAAAACGAGAATCATTTCGAACAAACAACAAGATCAACAGATCGGGGTTTCCTCAAACAACCCTTGATTCCTTTACTTGACGAAAAATAATTTCCTTCGTTAAGTAAATCAAAACAAAGCAAGAATTCTGATAATCCAAAACCACTTGCAACCATGAACACAACTTTAGCGAGCACCCGGCGGAAGTTGCCTCAGGCGACTTATTCGATGCGGGTGGTAGTAAGAGTGTGGGTAAAGGGTGTGATAACATAACTGGGTCAGATTTTGAATCACCTGAACAACCAACTTCTTTAGCTACAGAAAAAACAGCTTAAAAGAAATAAGTGTATTGTCGATTACCACGAGTTCAAACAATACTATTATTGGTGACGCACCAGTGTGCAGTGAGGAAGGTATTAGTGCAGTGTTAAACGACTCGGTCGTAACCAATGGATCGGTGCCATTGATACCACTAAAAGTTGACAAAAACGAAAGTACGAGTGCTTTTGAAGAAGTGAAACCTCTCATTTCAAGTTCGGAAAGTTAAAGCAGCGTTCTGGAATCCCCAATAGTGCTTGCCTCTGTGTTCTCCAATTAAGAAAAAGAACAATTAAAAAACTAAAAATGACCAGAGCTCCCAAACGAGTGAAAACTGCTGATTCAGGCCAGAAAAGAAAAACGTGTTCCCAGGTAGCATAGGAAGGAAAAGATCAGGTACAACCTGTTTGTTATAGTGATTAACATCGCATCCAGGTACATAAATAGTAACAGAGAGAGAGAGAGAGAGAGAGAGTGGAATTATCCCAATCTACAACATGAAATTCTCTGCGTGTTTGTGGTGTTACATTATTTTTAACATAACTTTCCAAATCGCTACGTTTAATGTCGCTCATACAGAATCGGAAGAGAAAATTACATTTTTGCGCCAATTTGTGCGTGAAACAGCTTTGCACGTACTTACAGTGAAAGAAACAGTAGTTCTGATGTGGAAAATTAATAATTATGAATCCATACATAATTATCCCTGCAGACAAAAACCGGTATGTCAATTTTTGTAAGAGCTGACATAAAGTATACAAACATTTCCATGCATGAATCGGGTAGATTAATATTGATAATGTTGCAACAACAAATACTGATAACCAGTGTTTATTTCCCTAGTGGGTCTGGTAAGAAGTGCAATCGTGAATCTTTTATAGAAAATGTGTTGGTCATTGAACTTCAAAAACATCATCAATATCCGATTATTGTTATGGGTGAAATAGCAAAGAGAGTTGGACAGCAAATGGAACACAACAAGAAATAGCACTGACAGTTCTGCAGGTGTAAACATTAGCTTTTCATTGCAAAGGTTATACCAGGAATTTCGAATAATCGATGGTTGGGAATTGCTGTTTTCCAAAGATCCCGGGGCAACCTTCTTTTACGATAACGGTTGGTCACGTCTGGACGTAATATGTTTTTCTCATAACTTCCAAACTAAAATCAAAACAATAGATAGAAAGAGGCTGCCTTTTTCAGATCATGTTTTATTATGGTCTAAGGCGCAAACGGACATAACTCATTTCTCCCCCACTTTTAGGTGGAGCTCAACACTCAAGTTTGTGAGATACATGAATATAAACAATTAATAGTGGACATATGGGTGCAACATAATAAAAATATTCAAGACAGTACAATATACAATTATGGTGGTGTCATTTCAAAAAAGCAGTGAAATTTGAAAGTATTTCTTTTGTAAAAAATAGAGCTAAGATTGGAAAAGCTCAGTTACAAAGTAAATACCTTACTCTACAATATTATAATCAATTAGCACAAAGTAACATCAAATGGTTATATAAGGTCAAGCAATTACAAAGTAAAATTCTAATATGTCATACAAAATATATACATGGTGTTAAGTAAGATCTAAGCTAAAACAATTAGGTATTCATGAACCGACTGTTTATCCTGCCATAATTAGTGAGCGTAAAAGGGCCAAATCTAAAATCAGTAACTCATTTATAGATTCTAATGGTAAACACGAAGGGAAGATATCTATGGCGCTATTCGCCAGCATTATCAAAATTTCTATACACAAAAAGACACAAAATAGCGACTTACTATTATCCCAAATCAATCTAAAGCAAATTAATATAGAACAACAAAAAATCTTAAGTGCTCCTATTACAGAAAGTGAAATCATTGTAGCTATTAACAATATGAACAACAATGTTTCTTCAGGGTCTGATGGTAGGTGTAAAATTCTATAAAACGTTTAGTTAACAAATAGTACCTTACTTGGTTAATTTATATAACATGTATTTAGAAAATATACAAATGATAATGGAAATCGCACAGTCGTATGGAATTCTGATCATAAAAGTAGGACAGCAAAAATGTAATACAGCAACTAGTTATAGGATATCATTGTTGAATACGGATTATAAAATCTTATTAAGAGTCTTCACAGATCGATTAAAACCTTTGATGCCTTTGTTAGTAGAGACATGTCAAGGAGTTATTACCAATACCAAACCATTGCAAGTACTTCTTGCATCTATTCGAGAAGTCATACAGGTGTATCAACACTCAGTAATGCCGGACTTTGCTATAGTGTCAACTGATTTTGCTGATGCTTTTTCCTCTTTAAACATAACATACTTAGTGGAAATGTTACACCACTTTAATTTCCCTGAACAGTTTATTCAAATGATGACCAAGATATATAAGATTCGTACTATTTCATTAAAAAAAAAAACAGTATTGCAGGCTTTTCGAATGGAACGTGGCTTGAATTAAGGTAGTCTCATTGCTTCATATATGTACACGCTCGCCACGGCTCCTTTAACTCAATATATTACGAACAAATTGCTGGGAATTTATTTTCAACAAATCTCAATTAAAGCGGTAATGTACATCGACGACGCGATATGGATTTCTGGTTCGGTGGAGGAGCTTACAATCATTATGGAAACTTAAAAAGCTTCCCTACAGTTTCAAATATACATCTAAATGAAAAAAAAGAAAATATTAACCTTTCAAAACAAATGTAAGGTAGAATGGAGCAATTATGGGGAAATGGTACCCCAACGTAAATGTTTGTGAATTTGGTGGGCTACTAGTATTCCGCAAACTATTTGCATCAATGCTGATCATTTACTTCGTAAAATCACGGCTACATTGCAAATATATAAGCGATGTTTTAGTACAATGTTATCCCGAGTGCAATTCATTAACGTTTATATACTTAGTAAGGCCACACATTATTTGCAATTATTTCCGTTACCTCAAAAGGCTTTTGCTGAAATTTCCATGCAGCTTGGTCGTTTTATTTGGCTTTCTAAAATATTGAGAGTACATCAGAACACTTGCTATCTTCGACTTGAAAATGGAGGATTAGGGTTAAAGAATTTAATGATACAAGCGAGTGCATTGTTAATTCATAGAACTATGCAAATATTTTTACAATATCCCGATACTTTCTTCGCTAAAATGTTAGAAGAGGTGTTCAGACGAATTGAAGACCAATTATCTCTTCATGTAAGGAAATGGTCGGGCATGTTACCATATTTAACGGATACTTACATTCACATTGTATATTTATTTCGGGCGCAAATGCCATTAGATTCATGGTCCGTTAAACAATTTATGTACATTTACAAAATATTGGTACAATCTTTAAACCAGCAATTCAACGTAACTTTAATAATATTTGATGGGTTGAAATATGGCCATACGTACAGGAAATGAAAGATGATTATAAAGTCTTTGAAAGCGAATTTCAAGTGTTACACCATATTTATCCGGTGTATAATCGATTGTATCAGTTAGGAATTACTGAGTCACCAAATTGTAAACAATGTAACAATCCAGATTGTTACGTATTCAATCCAGATTGAATTTACATAAAATTGAAAAATGTGGAAAGTAGAATTCCATATCGATACGATGTAAGAAAATTTTATGGCAAATTATTGTACAAGAGCATTGTCATCGCATTATACGGATGCCAATCTCGTGTACTTTCCTGACTTTAGAGTTTATCCTAAAGCAATAAAAAGAGTTTTTTTTGTTAATAGCAAGTACAATCGAATTGATATTAAGTTCCACAGAAAGCACCAATGTTGAGTATTATGTTGAATACATAAATTATCAATACGATAATATGTCTACAAAGTATAAACAATTATGTAAAGGTAATTATAATAAAACCTTTTATGTTTAGATCACAACTGTTCAAGTATATTATGGGTGCACACAGGTGAGAATTTAGGACTAAATAACATTTTCTCTTTTTTCACGACAGATAGGGTGTAATAACACAGAGGTGAGTTAAAAAATCAACCAAACAAACACAAAAATTATTATATGTATTTCTAGTTTTGTTGTAAAATTTTGGTTGATAATAAAATAAAACGATAGACTTAAACCATTCGTTTGTGACTCAATGTTTTGGATATTGAACAGTTGTGTTTAAAAATCTGGTCATTTTTAACACGTATAGATCTAAAGTGAGAAAGATAAAATTCTCAGTATTTAAAACACAACACTATTTTCTAACTTCACATACTAGTGTGGTTAAAGAGAAATACATGGTGATTGGTTGAGAAAGAAGTAGATCAAATAGCAACTGACGAGGAAATAAACGACAGTCGATAGAAGCCTTAGAATCATAAAACGTTTGATCTTGTATATAGTGGGATAAGGTCTCTATTCTACTATCTAATTTAGGATAATATATTAATCTTGGAAAATACAGTCTCAATGAACAACGTTAGGGGGAATCGAACTTACTCCTACTGATGAGATATGAAAACGAAATTGAATATTTAGTTATGTAATTTATGACGAGTTGACAGAATCCTTAGTTATTGTATTTCTGGCTACATTAGGGAACCATTGTTTTATTGGTAGAACAATTGAAGATCAGCTGAAATGTGATCTTGGGTTTGATTTGAAATAATATTTAGTTACAGGTTACATTATGAGCACGGTTAGTTTCTATTATGTGATAGCATAGATTTATGTATCTATTATATGAAGTGCTTCAAAGATAGATTGTCCTTTGTTATATGTAATGTGTAACTGGCTGCTTTCATTTTAGGTTATTTCAGATTTGTCGCGTATTTTTGGTGTAACCTCGTATTTTTGACCGACTGTCCCGTAATTTAATCATTAAAAGGTGGCAACCCTACCAGAAAATGTGTCCCGTGTTTAAGATAACATGTTAACCTAATACGTATGTTAAGACTTTCCCAACCTATTCCTGTCATTTTATTATGGGAAACATCCTAACCTATTTATAATTAACATATAAAATTGAAAGCGCTTTTGAGTCATTCCATTTATCGTTCATAGATGACGAACGTTTACTTTTATATAATTATTTAGTAAATATGTTAGGGTAACATATTTTTAAATGAACAGTAACAGTTATATTTAAAATATTTTTTGCTAGTTACAAATATACCGAACTGTTTTCAAATATTAATAGTATCACAACCATTTTCAAAAGTCGAAAATTAATTGAAGTGGTTTAGTTCATCTTATATCTTTACATACACATTGTAAAATCTTAGAAATTTTCCAAATTGTTTTTCAGTTAGAACTAATATGCAGTGCCTTGAATAGACACTGGAGACGAATATCTGGGAACCTTAAATTGTGATTACATAAATACAAAATAAAATAAATTATTAACATATATAAATTAATCACAACAATCACTTCAAATACTTTCTAATCACTGAACGAAACTATTCTACCTCTCCGGTCGTCGTGGAGTTTCGAAAAAATATATTGTTTCTTCAAAATTTATGTTAATGTATCGTCCTTGATAAAATAGAATTAAAAATTGGAAACGTAATATTTTATATTTTATTCTTCAAGAAAAAAATACAACTCAGTTCCAATCTTTGACCACGATTTTGTGAAAATGAAATTCCATTTGATTCTAAAATACAATTATTTACGGAATTTTCAAACCAATTGTCAGACGTTATCTAAAGTTTTTAAAAATATATTAAATTAGTGTACCTAAATGGGCGGGAAATATTGACAAAATAAAACAGAAATTTCTTAGGAACATTTTATTTTAGTATTGCTTTAGATATACTCACTGGCACCACTTGTCAAGATCAAAAATACTAATTTTTATTTTAATTTTTTTTTTAAATTAAAGCTGAACACGGAAACCAGTTAATCCAAGTATTTTCTAAAAAAAGATCGTGCTCACGTAGTGACGTTGCGTTTCTGCGGAATAGACGTATATATGCTGAGTGTACACATGAGTTTTCTATTTTGATATATATGTCTGTATGATTTCCAAGGTACATAACCAAATATTTTAAAGGTTAATATTATTGTGCACGTAGTGGACAAACCGGTTAACTGTAATTGAACCACCTTTCTGTAATGAATGTTTATAATTTTTAACATCTCATAAGCTAACTAGATGAATTTCACAGAACAGTACTTTCAATGTACTTTACTCAGAATAGGTAAACAGCCTCGTATGCGACTGGCAACAACGCCCCTACGTAGAATAACGTTGTCCACGTAGGGGACATCAATGTATTGGACAATTTTGTTACTTTTAATTCTGAGACTTGTACTGAAGAGGCTAGACAGTACCAATTTCTTTAACAACCTCTTATTCCTAAGATAATTTCTTTCGAATATGAACTTACGATAAAAATAACATATTAAAAATTGTTCACAAAGTGAACTGATTGATCTCAACTTCAAAATTATTATGATTTTTTAAACCTTTAAAATAAAAAAGTCAAGCTTGTTTAAGCATCACCAAGATGGCGTCCTCGTACTTCGTGCTACCGAGTTTAGACACCAGTATCAGACTCTTGTGGAATTTATTAGAAGTTTCTTGTCTGTTCACGTAGGGTACAAAGTTCTTGAGAAACAATGAGTTTTAAATCAATTTACTAACTGGGATTAATATTTTTTTGTTTGTTATTTCATATTAAATTCGCAAGGAACTGATTATTAAAAAATCAATTTTCGAGGAAAACACTTGAGTATTCTGCGGATAACAATATATCAGAACAATGTAAAAGTGTCCACGTAGGGGACAAATGACCTATTCTATGCTAGTTTTTGCTGAAGAAATAAAATAAAATTTTACTCTAAGTGGTGCCCGCTATCCAGTGGCAGCGATAACGGCGACGTAGACCCCGCGGTGCGGGAGGAGGGCGAGTTAAGAGGGTCTCGTAAGTTACTTGTTTCGTACTGATTAGGGAATTTTTGTCCCTATACCTTTTCAATGTTAAGAATTTTTAAAATTATGGGTAAAATAAACCTGCTTAGAGAGCGATCGAGCAGCACTAGTTAAAACTAGATAATGTTTACTCTAAAGAAATCTCTTTAAAAATAATTTTCGTGTACTTTCGTATGTAAGCTCAGTACGCCGCCGCCAAGGTTTTATTCTCCCATCCATTTGGCCATATTCCGGCCAGTCTTATTTTCCAGTGTTTGTATTGTAGTATCATACAAGGTCGCCGATTCCACGCATAGGACAAGGAAAGGAACGGGAATATTGTTTCTCTGTTTCTGAGAGGTGGTAGAAATTGGCGGAAGTAAATTCTGGCAAATACGACACGCCTAAAACCTGAGAAATTACTAAAGTGGCCGAAAGAAACACTAAATGGCGAAGGAAGTAGGAAAATGTATGTGTAATACTATTAAAAAAAATCTGTTACATACAGATAATGGCATTCAAATATGAACTAAATTTCATATTCTGTTCGAAATACACGCCTAAGTCCTGTTGACTTTATTAATAATTTTACCCATTGAGTAACTATGTAGTTTGTTTATCGTTAAAAGAGGATAAAAATTGTTTTGGCAGTATTAATATTCATTTAGATCACTAAACATCATTTTCTAGGTTCGTAAAGTCTTCCTGCCTTTCATCGATACCAGATTTACTTGTAATTGTACCAAATAAGTTAAGATCATCACCAAGGATGGCATGATACTTACCTGTGTTTATAAATCACTGATAAATATATTAAATAACAATGGAATTAATGTCGATCCCTTTAGAGTTCCATTACCTATTGATTCTTTTGAAGACAGATTATTGTTTGTTTTAACCTGTGAAATTCTGTTGTACTTGCAAAACATTTAATACCAGTATATCTAGGTGATAGACCAACTAATTTCAGTTTATTTAGTATGATAGAGTGATTAACGGTGCGGAAAGCCTTCGACAGAAAAACATCGCACTGTTTCTGTTTGCTATATTACACTGTATAAAATGAGTAGTTTGGTAGGGATTGGTGTGTATTGATTTTCCACTCACAAAACCATGTTAAATTTCGTGGCTTTAAATTCAATTGCAGAATTTGAGTATTAATAGTTTCAAATATTATCGTAGTCATTCAGAATTTAAATCAGTCTGTAGTTTTCTATAGCTGGGATGACTCCACCCTTGTATATGGGAACAATTAAGATCTGCTTCAATAATAATAATAATAATAATAATAATAATAATAATAATAATAATAATAATAATAATAATAAATTAAATGTTTTATTACAGTGCTACGAACTGCTAAAGAACTAATACAATTTAATAGAATTTACATACATATACGTGGCTATCCCTTAAGTAATGTATGCGCGATGACCGCTGCAATGACGCCATCTGAAGAACGAATAGTGAGGTAGACGACACATTCCATAGCTAATCATATAGAACACTTGATTGTGCAGCAGTGTATAGAAGGAGAACGGTCTACTTCATGTTTTAGAAGTGTAGCTTGTGTTTGATCATGGCAGTGTCGGAGGACCACATACGGCATATCATGCTGTATGAGTTTCACCAGGGACACCCAGCCAGCGGCACGACACGAAACATCAATGCCATGTCAATGCCATTTATGGTCAGGGAGCTGTGAATTTGCGAAAATGCCAGATGTGGTTCCAGGGGTTTCGGCCTCGTGACACCAGCCTCACCGATAAGCCACGAGAAGAGACCTATGCAACTGGAAAACCATGCCTTGTGAGCAGTGGTGGAGGCAAATCAAATGCAAATTGTTGAAGAATTGGCCACGAAATCCATGTCACCCATTTGACAGTTCATCGTATCTGCAGGTTCTTGGGTACGTGTCGAACATGGAAAATTCCCATGAGTTAACACCTCAACAGAAGCCGGAGCAAGTTGATATCTGCAATTCCCTGCTCACCCGTCACAGATGTAAGACATTTCTGGACTGAATGGTGACAGGGGATGCAAAATGAGTCCTCTACCATAACATTGCACGCAAACGGCAGTGGGACCTAAAGGAGGGGCGCAGGAACTGTGCCAAAACAGGATTTCCACCCCTACAAAGTGATGTTGAGTGTTAGGTGAGATATCCCTGAGATAATTCATTTTGAGCTCTTGCAACGTAACTAGACCATCAATGCAGATGTCTATTGTCAGCAGCTTTAACGCCTACGGACTGCATTGTTGGAGAAACGTCCTGCTTTGGTTAATCGGAAAGGTGTGCTCATCCACGGTGATAACTCACGCCCACACTCGGCAAGAAGGTCCTGTGCTAACAGTAAGATTGAAGAATACGACTGGGAAAAACACCCTCACCAGATCTTGCACCTACTACTGTCTGTTTGCAGCCTGCAAAACCACCTTTCCGGGAAAACACTACAAAATGAAGATGATTTGCTACGAGCAGTGACCGAATTCAACAACTGGTTGACAGGTGGCAGAGTGTTGTGGAGTCCGGTGGATCCTATTTTCATGACTAACGGTAGTGTTCCAGGTAAGTTATCATTTTGTCCTAACGGTGCAAAAATACGACACTACTTACAGGACAAGCTGTCACTTTGTAACATATTCGACTACAAAGATTAACAATACAATACAACTCAGTAGTGTTTTGTCATAACATACAGGGTGTCCGAAAAGTCCTTCCCTGATTACAGAAATTGATAACTCAGGCTAGAAATAAGATAGAAATATGAAACTTGTGTTGAATTGTTTACAAACTATCAAAGTTTTGTTCACACATCAGTAAACTTCCACATGAGCACCCTTGGTAGCACGTAGCACATCGAGGCGATATTCAATTTCCGTCCACACATTAGCCAACATCACTGGAGGGATCGATGCAACGACTGTGGTTATCCGTTGCCGCAGGGTTTCAAGATCTGGTACAGGTGTTCGGTAGACCTCGTCCTTGACATAACCCCATAAAAAGAAGTCTAATGGGGTTATGTCAGGAGAGCGTGGAGGCCAAACCGTTGGCCCATCACGACCAATCCATCGCCCAGGAAAGGTCATATCGAGATAGGCACGGACGTCCAAACCCCAATGAGGCGGTGCACCGTCTTGCTGAAACACGACATCGGGGTGATACTGAAGCAGCTGAGGAACAGCATACAGTTGCAACATGTCCAGATACACTGCAGATGTGATGGTAGCCTCAGCGAAGAAGAATGGCCCGATAATTCGATCGTGCAACAGCGCGCACCAAACATTCACCTTTGGACTGCCCCTGGTGCACTCCATGACCTCGCCAGGGGGTTGTGAACCCCAAATGCGCACATTATGGCGATTCACTACTCCACTGACAAACAAGGTCGCTTCGTCGGAAAAGGCAATTCGTCTGAGATAACCATCATCGTCCTCAATACGTGATAGCATTTCGACCGCAAAGTCATATCGACGTGTACCGTCGTCGGGCAACAAGGCCTGAACGATTTGCAATTTGTATGCACGAAACAATAAACGTTTGTGTAGAATGTCATGGAGAGAGCTTTTTGGCATCTGTAATTCACGTGAGGCCCTGCGCACCGATTTCTTCGGACTTCGCAGAAAAGACTGCCGCACAGCTTCCACCGTGTCTGCTGAGGTTCTTGGTCGACCAGACCTCGGAAGGTCAGCAACCGATCCTGTGTTCTTGAACTTCTCATACCAGGCTTTAATGCTCTTGACATCAGGTGGATTCCTTCCAAATGTTGTCTGGAAGTGTCTCTGCACCGTGGTTGGTGATCGTGTCTCATGGTACCACAGGACACACTGTGCCTTCTCCTGATTGGTTAGCATAGCTTCTTGGGCACTGCACCTCATCCACTACTTACGTACTGCGAACCTAAAACAGAAAAAACAGAAAAGAAAAACTTTGAGAGGTCGTAAACAATTCAACACACGTTTCATATTTCTATCGTATTTCTAGCCTGAGTTATCATTCTTTGTAATCAGGGAAGGACTTTTCGGACACCCTGTATAATAAAAATAAAAACCTAAAATTCGTTACTCATTACTTTGCAGTATAATACAAGTTAAAGATAATAATAAATAATTATAAGGCAGTTATATGATTGTAATTATTGACCAATCTCCTAATTATACCCTTGCAGTTCTGGTTAATTTCAATAAAGCCGTTTGAACGAGTATTATACTTCGGAATTCATATCTTAAACTTTCAAAATATATTTGCATTGACACTTGTTTTCGATTATGTTTCAACATTAAAATATGAACACCAGCAGTTATAACTGTA
This sequence comes from Lepisma saccharinum, assembly GCA_022664845.1. NCBI lineage: Eukaryota > Metazoa > Arthropoda > Insecta > Zygentoma > Lepismatidae > Lepisma > Lepisma saccharinum. Next base: position 5,545 of record JAGDQP010006403.1, on the reverse strand, counting down.
CTGAAAATAAGGAAGTTTGAATTTAAAGCAAAAATATATAACAAAAGTATCTCTTATTCTTTTAGAAAGCCTCTCACGGACTCCTAGTAAGCTACCTTCCTTCCTTCGAATTCCTTTGTCATTTACTGCTTTTGTTCTGGTTCCTTTAGTAATTCGTGGTCAGGTCACTAGTTTCATTTGGCAATATGGCTGCTCCTTAGCACCACTCTTCTGTACCCTATGGCGACAAGTTTCCACCATTCTATTTGTGTGTGAAGTGCCCGTAAACGTGCTTGCATATTGTATCATGTGGGTACCACTTTGTCCTACATCTTTACATATGTATAAAATTAAATTTGTAATAAAATTTACTTACGTATCGGTAGACGCAGATAGAAATATGAGAAATTCAGACAAAACACAGACAATAAAAACTTGGCAACGTTTCGTCAGAAGCGTGTTCAAAAAACAAGAGTGGAGTAGAATGTAATCGTTGTGTATTGTTAGCTCAACAACTTAGCAGCTCTGTTATTTTGTACGGTCCGCGACATCTATTGTTAATATTCTATAACATATTTAATTTCATTTATTTACAGGTAAATACGTTGAAGCAGTTACAAGTACTCTCATTTTATCCAAATACTGACAGTCTCCTTCTTTAACGTATAGTTCAGTATGAGAACGTGAATATGCTATTAATTTTAGCTGTATTGAAAATAAACGTTCTCTTCTAAATTCATAGAAATATTCAACTTAAACTGTTTGCACTGCGCACATATGATCAGCGACTGGACAGTGGATTGAACAGGCCTGAAAAACCGCAGCCCTGTCGAACCGCGGTTCAGTAACCGATTATTTGCGGACCATACAAGAACATGCATACCAGATGTTTCCTTAACTTGATGCTAATATTTTTGGATGGGAAGGATACTGATACAATTGGAATAATACTGATGCCCACTTCCCTATATCTTCGACATCTGATGCTGTCATATTTTCGATGGTTGTGATGTTTTTTTACATTCTCTAGCATTTCACTACCGTAGCTCAGTTGGTAGGGCGTTGGCTTAGCATTTGGAAAATCCTGGGAACGATCACAACAGTCGCTCATCCTGACTTGGATTTTTCAAGGGGTTTTCCTCAGCCACACTAGCCAAATGCTGAGATGTTACTAACTAGGTGCTGGCCGACTACCTTCCAACATGTTTTCCTCCACCCTATCCCAGCTTGAGTCTGATATGCCTAAAGGCCATAAATAAATTACAATGCCAGCAGTTCACTACATAATATATGCTGTGGCCTTGTGCTATACCAGCTGGTGAAAAGAATATTAGTTTTCGCCTTGTTTATTGTCATATTGCACTCGTTAAAGGTGGCCTCAAACTCTGAAAGAACAGTTCTTTGTCCCCAACGAAAATAGTAGTTTATAAATACACTTGCGCATACGATATAACAAGTAAAGAAACTCCTAACATCTATTAACAGCTGCATTGGCGAAACTAACACCTGCCTTGGACCAGCTCTTTAAAATGAAAACGGCCATTATATGTGTCAGCTAGAATTCATATAATTATTATTACAAGTTTGTACTGCATAAGTATAGGAAGAGACAACAATCAGTCTACAATATTAAGACGCATTCTTGGAGAACATAAATGCACAAACAAACAACAATATTAAATAATTAAGCACTCGGATTAAAGAATACATTTTGCTGTGTCATCTAGCGAGCGCAAAAGTAATCTTCTTTTCCGTCCCTGGGTGTGCTAACGCAAGTGTAACGTTCAAGAAAATCTTATTAACGTTTCTATAGTAACGATTCCAATAAACACATTTCTGCGTATCACGTGAGAACAGTTTGAGTAACTGGAACAAAAAGAGTTATATTGAGAAAGCGGATATGCATCCACATTTTAGCCAAATTACAATTTCATCCTAATTACCATTTTCGTTAATTACCATTTCACAATATTAGAGTCAATATCGCATTCAAATGCAAACAGGTCTCATCATTGATCATCATATCAGTTTGACGATTCGGCTGGTGTCCTCGTCATTCTTCAAACCTGGTTGCGGTGAAGTTTTTTGACTAAATGTATATGATCGGCATGCAATGATAGCTATTGTAGCTTCCAAACGGAAGGAAATATCGAAAAATATTTCTTGTAAAAGATTTGTTTTCAATGATTATTCAGAAAATGTAAAACATTGCCCCAGTTTTCATTTTATATTTACAAATTGACCTCCATTATACGTATTTCCGGTACGCCACTGATTTCTCAAATACGATTGTTGAATTCTCCATATGAACGTTAATTTTGATATTTTTTCTCTGCCGGTGTACACACCACTGCATAACGAAATTGACCAATGGGGCAGGACTTTTGGATCACCCTGTATATTATATATATATATATATATATGAGATGAAAAAAGTCAGAATAAAGAAATAACTTACATATTAGAATACCAAGACAAGTGTACAGGAACTTCACAACACACAAAAGAAAATAGGAAACGTTTCGCGAAAGCGTTTTCATACGGTGGAGGGAAAATAGACAGGTGTAGGACTTGCGCTAAGGAGACAGAATTTTTTCAGCAGATGCTAGTTAACCGTGTGGCCAGGTTATGTAGGAGGGAAAATGAATAGATAGGTCGGAGAAAACATCAAATGAAGAAGAAAGTGTGAAGGTTACTAGGAGCAAGTAAGGGGTTTCCTAAAGGAATAAGAGGGGGATAAAGAATAAGATAGAGGGGGCATAATAATAATAATAATAATAATAATAATAATAATAAAAAGGTGAACGGGAAAGGGAGAATAAAGAAACAATATTCAAAAATAGGATAAAAGTGCAACTAGAGACGGAGCGAAGAAGAGATTGGAAGGAGAAGAACAAAAATCTGCGCTGCAGGAGTTACATACAGATGAAGCCAGTTTCATGGTTTGGCGGAAAGGAAAGAGATGTACGCCTGCTCCCATCTTTTTCTAACTGTGGTAACTGAGTCAAGATTCAGGACTTGTAGGATTCTGACTCAAAAGGTTTCGTCAAAAGTGCAGCCGTGATAAAAAGCGTGTTCAGGTATGAGGAGGTGCGGAAATAGTGATTTGGAGGAGTACCGATTGCTCTTAATGCGGATACTTAGAGGGGTTTAGGTTTCGTCAACGTGCAAGGCGGAACATAGATTACATAGTAGGAGATAAATGAGGTTGGAAGATATTCAGCTGCCAGAGTGTCGGAAGGGTACGTCTTGTGAGTGACAGGATATTCGAAGGTCATACTGGGATCAAAAATAAGACAGGTTCTGCAGCGAGGTCTATTGCACTTGCCAGGTTTGTGAGCAGGGAACGGGATTGGTCCAGTTGTGGTGAGAATCGTGTTGAGATTCGGAGGTCTGCGGTAGGCTATTTTGAGGAACGACGGGAAAACGCTTTCAGTTTCAGGTGACGCAGTGAGTATGGGGTGCGCCAGTTTGAGAAGCTTTTGCAGGGACTGAAGACAGGGGTGAGAAGCCTGGGAACGGAGGGAGTTTGCCGGAGAGGCCGGTTGGAGTTAGAGTGATTTCTAGCAAGGTCCAGTTGTTTACGGGTGAAGTATTTGGGCTATTCACGGTCAGTGAGAGCTGAGGAGAGGGTAGTGAAATAATTTTGAATTAGGTCATCAAAGGAGCAGATGCAAAAGCTCTGGGCACAAAGTGGGACCGATTCCAAAAAAGCTGACCAAAAGTCAAAAATGCAACTGAATGATCTCAAAATCTGTACTCGGGTTTTTGGTTCGCTGATTACTAATCTGTAATCAGAATTGCAAAATGTAATCCCCTTTATCCCCTGTTGACAACCCCTATCGTGAAACAGCATGTATATCATATTACAATCAAGATGAATTTCATGTTCAATTATTGATGATTTTTTGGGTCGTTGATTATGAATTTGAAGTGAGAATTGCAAAATTGAACCACCTTAACAACATTTTAATATTTTAGCGTATACTTAAATGATAATTGTTTTTTATGAAATATGACGTTTTTTTTAATAAATGATTCCTGATTGGATTTTGGACGGTCATTTTGAATACAAGATGGCGAATTTTATCAACATATTGTAATATTTACTAGTGATGATGTCATATTCAAGTTTATGAAAAACTTCGTTTGTCTAGATTAAACAATGTTCAAAATGGATTTTTGAATCCACCATTTTGTATCTAAGATGGCGACCATTTAGTATCATGTACTATCATATCTTATTTTTTTTTGTTTCTAGCTCCAGCGGTTTAGGCTTTCCACACTATACAACAATAGGTTTGGCGGTTATTTTGGATCTAAGATGGCGACTTTGTCAAAATGTTGTTATATTTTGCTAAACTACTCGTTATAATACACCTTTGTGCCAAATTTCGTAGCTCTTGCTCCAACGGTGTGGAAAATGGATTTTCAGGTCCGTCATTTTGAAACGATTGAATAACAAACAGGGGAAACTTCTGGCAGCTCTTTTTTATATTGACGAATATACGTTTGACTCTAACTTAATAAGTCTGACAGCGGAGCAACACGGAGCAATATAACTTTTAAATTGGCCATATTGTATTTTAACGCTTTCAATTAGTAAAAATCAATAACAATTATTATTTCACTAATAATTTATTTAGATAAATTATTATTTTGTAACTTATATATATATATATATACTTTCTACGTACTTTCAGACGTTATTTCCATTTTATTTGATTATGATCTGCTTGAATCCAAAGTTTTTATACAGCTTTCAACACGTGCGTCGCTTACTGCCTCACTAACACAATCGAACAAAGTTAGCTTTGTGACTTCTATTCTGGGACAGGAAATAAACACTTCCATAAGTAATTTCTGACTATTACAGATGTACTGTAAACAACCCAACATGAAAAAATCACTAACTAGTTACTTCTGTTTTTAGTTTTGGCCACCTTTTTTGGAAACGGCCGCACTGTGGGACGCAAAAGCGTATGGAAGAGAGCGCTTGGTATGGTTTGGATGGTATCTGTTGAAAGGGAGATACTGCATACTGTTGGTGGGTTTGATGTGAGCGCCTGTCTCAAGTCGATTGTTCTTGAGCAGACATCCACATCAAGGAAAGTTATGTGTTCCCTGGAGAAGGATCAAGTGAATTTGACAGGAACGGTGCAGTTGTGGGGTTGTAGAAAGGTTTCCAGTTACTCTTGTCCGTGTGTCCAGACCCAAAGAATATCATCGATATAGCGAAGCCAGGTGAAAGGTCTGAGTGGTGAGGAGCTTAGGTATTAGGTCTCCAGGCGTCTATTGAAAATGTTGCTGTAGGAAGAGACCATGCGATTGTCCATTGCTGTACCTTTGATATCCAGAAAATTATGGTTCTCAGAGGTGAATTTGTTCATGGTGGGGACTAACTGGGCTAGCTGAAGCAGAAATGGTGTACTGGGTTTACGAGGACTGGGGTGTGTGTCGAGAAAGTGTTCAAGGGCAGCGAGATCATGGGTGTGGGGAATGTTGGTATACAGTGATGTGGCGTCAACCGTAACTAAGATGGTATCAAGTGGGAGAAGATCAGAAT
>JAGDQP010006402.1:54698-72544 GCA_022664845.1 Lepisma saccharinum | reverse complement strand
ACTGTTCATGATATTAGAAATATCAAGCTCGACTACGGTTTCGGCAGTCTATAGCTCGAAAAACAGCATTCTTGCACCCTCGGTGGTATACTTTTTTCTTATTTTCATGTCAGGAATTTCGTGAGGTAATTTTGTTGGTGCTATTGTAACACCCTGCATACGTAATTTACTAGGGTTTACTCTGTTATTGTAAATTTAATAACAAATTGCCTCCTTTTCTAAATGTTAAGTATTAAGTGTTCTAGAATTTTTCTACTTTTCTCCTCCTCTTACTTCTTCTTCTTCTTATTATTATTATTAATTCTGCTATTAATGCCAATATTTCTAATAATAATTGTGAAACAATAAGAGTTATTTCCTTTCTTTTGATTTGAAATAAAAAAAAAATTAATAGGCAACAAAGCTTTCTCTCAGTTTACAAATTAGTTTATGCTTCTGTTATATACTTAAAAAAACAAAAATAATCCATTATAATTAAATATTTTTTTTTCTGAATGTTGCGTGAAAGTAAGAAAGCTTTAATATAGCATAACCCTGCAATGAGTTCCTTTTATCCGCACCAGGCAGTAGAATGTTACTAAACCGCACTGTCACCTGCCATTAGTTTCGAGAACTTGTTCAGCAACGAACAGAAAATTGCGAATTAGCAAGATTACAGATAAAACTATTATCTTTAGTAATAAAATAATTCGTTTTGTATGTAATTTAGTTTAGCTGTGACTGTCTTGTAGCAATATTTCTGTATAGCTAATGGTGCTGTTAAAACAGACACACTGCTCACCATTAAAAATGCAACACCAAAAAGGAGAAAAGATAGCAGCCCGCAAATTTGGCACCGGACCCACGCGACGTGGTGATGCAAAACGCGAACGTCGCCTACCCTAATGCCACGGTACCGCCAGATAAGGAAGCGGCCATCATTATGGTGCAGACAGAAGCGGGATTCGTCTGAATCGAGGATGTCCTGCCATTAGGCTCTCCATGCGCGGAGTTGGCAACACCAGTGTATTCTTGCATACCCGTTCTGTGCTCAGTGGAAGTCGCAGCAATAGGCACCATGCAAATATGACCTGTTCTTCCAAACGACGTACAACTCTTCGTGCGAACACTGGGCGCTGTGCAGCATCCGCCAGTGCGTGCGCCAGTTTTCGGGATGTTGCTGCTCGATCCGCCAGAGCCGTACACACAAGTCGTCTGTCCTCGCGACCCGCGATATGGTGCAATTGTTGGGATCCGGCACTTCGCTGCGTAGTATCTTCGTGAACCCATCGAGTCTATTTGCGCTGCAATATGGACGCAGTGCTTCTAATATGGGCACCAATATCGTGGAAGGATAAACTTCACTCTCCATATGCTATAGTCCTTCGCCGATCTAAGGTGGAGATCTGCTGGCAGGGTTGCCATGTTCGATAACGAGGCACCTTTCGACCACACACGTGACACCAAGAGTTGTATACTACTGCTTTGTGGTTCTCTGGCCTGGCTCCGATTGCTGTTCCTAGATGGCATACCCGGCGCCTCTTATAGGTCACGGAGCTGTCGTGCTAATCAGTTGTTTATCTTTCCACGCTCTACATATTTTGCATTGATCCGATATCTCCTTGATGTTGCATTTTTAATGGCCAGCATTGTATATTACTAGATACGATTAATAATAATTTTGTTTCAGATTTTTTTTCTAGTAACTACAAATACTACCTGCGTTCTATACATGCTTTTTGATATGTAATTTCGTCAGAGAAAATACAATTTCATGTGATTTATATATTTTATGATATTGTTCTAGGATGTGTCGAACCTCCGGGCAATTACGGACCCTGCAGCTGCTCAGGCGCCCTATTTCTACCTGGCCTTAAACATACGAGATAAGAACGTTCTGCATATCAAGAAAATACGTCCGTTGTGCTATCGTGTGTGAGTGTAATTTCTCAGAAGAATAACTTTAACAGTTTCATACATAAGCTAAATAGACAAACAAACATTTGCAGTTTTAGTGAATTCAACAATTTTTCTGACTTTACAGTCCTTTATTTCTGGACTGTGGATTCTTGTTCATTTTTTTAATGATGGAAAGTAAAGCATTAAATTAAAAAAAACTTAGTGGCCATTATTATTATTGTTTTAATATACTTTAATATAATATATAGTTAATTTTTCCAAACTTTTAAAACATTAAGGAAGAAAATAATAATTTGGAGTGTAGGCAAATTAAAATGCATTTTCGATGTAGATAACAATTATTTCTTGCAGGTATTCTCATGTTTTATTTATAGTCTAACTGCCTATGGCTATCCTCGAAGGAAACACGACCGTGAAAGAGAATTAGTTTGGACACGCCTAAAGATACCATCCCGACATTCATCTGGAACAGGAAAATCCTGAAAGAATTCAGTCGAATTGTTCAGCTCAGAGCAGAGCCCAGGCTCGCAAATTATAGGTCAAGAAATACAACGCAGCGTGTTTCTCTTATACCCAGCATATGGTGAGTGTCGTCGTTTTTAATATATTTCTTATCAGTCATTCCGAAAGTATATACTTACTATCTGCGTAAGATTTCCGGTTGAAGTTAAAGTTCAGGCGTGTAACATGAAAACCATTTATATCCACTTCAGGAATATTTTACAAAAAAAAAAAAAAAGTTTCGGAGCCGTTCTAACACGGATAAATGGAGTTTTAATTCGAAATCTCTTAGCCATAGATAAAAAAGTTTTATTTTTCGATGAAAAATATTTTTAGAAAAAAGGTGGGTGAATTTTGATAATACGCGCCGTCGCTAAATATATTAGGTGTCATTCAGATATTACGTCAGCACATTTGGTAAATTTAGACTCCCCTCTCCTTAGTAAGTAACATTAAATAGATGTACTATCCCTAATATATAGACATCCAGCAAAAATAAGCAAAGCCCCTCCTCCCGAAAGCTGATATTTGAACAACTCTTGACGTGAAAATATGTATATGCTTTAAATACATATTTAACTGTACTGCGTAGTCTCAAAATTCGATAATTATAGTAAAAAAATAAATAACGGATTTTGATACTCTGCGTCACAATTAAATATGTAATTGAATAATGTACATATTTTGTGTCAGGTGTCGTTCAAATATTATGTCAGCATCCGGGAGCAAAGAGACTCAAGGTTTTTATACTTCTGCTGGGGGTCTATATATTAGGATAGGGTATCTATTTAATGTTGCTTACTAAGAGGGAAGGGTTCTAAATTGACCAAAAACGTGCTGACGTAATATCTTAATGACACGTAATATTGTGTAAGAAAGTGCTCATAAAATGTTCCAAAAGTGCTTGGAAGTGAATAAAGTGTTCTGAAAGTAGTAGAAACTAGTTTCCAAAACACACTTTTGGAACACATTAAAATTGAGGGCTCTTTCTTTGCACTTTTGAGCACTTTTGTAGCACTATTAAGGAAACACTTTTGTTCAGTTTTAAAACACTTTTGAACACCTTTGAGACGCTTTAATAGCACTTTATTTCACTTTTGGACACTATTAAAGTGTTCGAAAGTGAGCTAAAGTCGTTTCCAGAAAGTGCTCAAAGGTGTTCAAAAAAGTGTTAAAAAAGTGTGTTTTTTTTACAGTGTGTAGGTGAGAAGAAAAATTGGTTTGATGAAGAATGCCTTAAGCTTCATGAGGAACGAAAACAAGCAAGGCAACGATGGCTAAGTAATAAAAGCTAAGCAAATACCAACCACTACAGTAACGCGAAACGAAACGCCACACACTGGTTCATAAACAAAAACGAGATTGTCTAACGCAGAAGATTCAGGAGATAGAGGAAAACGGGAACACAAATAACATACGAGATCTATACAAAGGGGTAAACTCGTTAAGAAAAGGTTATTAGCCGAGGATAGGAATGATTAGAAATGAACGTGAACATCTTCAGGCGGATCCGACAAAAATAGTCGATGTGTGGAAAAGTTATTTCGACAAACTTCTTAATGTACACAACGGGGAACAAACAGAGGAATTCGAAATCCATACAGCAGAACCGTGGATTCCCTCCCGAACCTAGCGAGATCGAAATGTCGGTAAAGAAATTTAAAAAATTCAAATCACCAGGAATATACAGTATTCCAGCCGAATTAATTAAAGCGGGAGGAACGGCACTAACCAAGGAACTACATAACTTAATAAGTGTTATATGGAGAAAGGAGGAGCTCCCAAAGGAATGGAAAACCTCAATAATAGTTCCGATTTACAAAAAAGGCAATAAATCGAACTGGAATAATTACCGCGGAATTTCGTTACTTCCAACCTATTACAAGGTATTAAGTAATATTCTGTTAACGCGCCTAAGTGTATACGTAGATGAAATAATTGGAAATCACCAATGTGGATTTAGAAGAAATAGATCCACGCTGGACCAGATTTTCACCTTGAGACAAATTTTGGAGAAGAAATGGGAATACAATGGGACGGTTCATCAGCTATTCATTGATTTTAAGAAAGCATATGATTCTATCAAACGGGAAAAGTTATACAGTATCCTGATACGATTTGGAATTCCGAAAAAATTGGTTCAACTATAGTGAAGATGTGTCTCAGCGACCCCATAAGCAGAGTACGGATAGGTAATAATATGTCATTTAGTTTCAAGATTCGCAACGGATTGAAACAAGGCGTCAAGACGATGCCTTGTCACCACTACTGTTTTACTTTGCGTTAGAATATGTAATTTTAAAAATTAAAGGGTACAAAAAGGGACTATCATTGAATGGTTTGAATCAACTATTTGTACACGCGGATGATGTAGATTTAATAGGAGAAAATATAGATGCACTACAAAGCAACACCGATGTCTTAGTAGAAGCGTGTAGTGAGATAGGTCTACAGGTAAACATAGATAAAACAAAATACATGATAAGCCGAAACACAGGGAATGAAGGAAATAAAAACATAAGAATTACGGATGAAGTCATAGAGAAAGTAAATAAATTTAAATACTTGGGAGCATACGTAACAAGCAAAAATGAGATCACGGATGAAATAAAAAGTCGCTTAGTATCGGGAACGCATGTTTCTATTCAGTCCAAAAACTTCTAACATCGCGATTAATATCAAGGAAATTGAAATTAAAAATAGACAGAACGGTTATTCTGCCGGTAATACTTTACGATTGCGAAAGTTGCAGTGCGACCCTAGCAAATGAACGTATTTTATGGTCTAAGCGCGGATACAGAATAAATCTTTAGGATAAGTTCATAAATTTTATGCATTTATATATTTTTGTACATTTTTTCAGCATGATAAACGTATCACTCGTCAAATTATCTTAATCATTGGTTAGAACTTCTTTTCGGGGGGAGAAGCCAGACTATTTCCTTTTTGTGCCATGTCTTTATACAGATGTAAAATATCTCTAATAATAATAATAATATAATAACTAGGACGCATTTATCGACATGTTACCGAGGGAAAACGGTAAACATCAGTAAGGATGGCCGGCACCGGAAATCGAACCTGGGTCCTTTCGATTATAAGTCAAGCATTCTACAGACTGATCCTCATTCAGATCAACTTTATGTTTCCTAATCTTTATGAATCTTTGAACGAGTCCTGTACTATTCACAAAGAGTAAAGTTTTGCGAAGCGTTTATTTTTTGTGAAAGTAAGATTTTTTTATGGAGGTTGGCAACGTCGTTCATCTGCCAATATTTACAATGCGGTTAGAAGCACGTGTCCTGTGGGTTGTTAAAAGATTTTCCTTCAGACAAGGGACGAAGGTTCACATGTTATGGAAGAAACTATATAGAATCGACTCCGGTACCGAATCTTTCAGTTTTTTTTTTTTTTTTAACAGAAAGGTGACAACCATGCATTCAATATCACCTCCGTACACACATGCAATCTTCAGTGCTGCGCTCTCCCATTCTACGGACTTATTGATAGCTATACAAATTTTCACTATATCTACTTTGTAAACTACAGAACTGAATATCGATATTAATTGGTGGGGTAAACCTGAGCGAGCCAGAAGTCTGCCTCGTGTTGCCACACTTACTACTTCAATGGGATATTCCACTTACCGCCTGAATAAAGGGAAACAATATCTTCGTATTGTTACATATCATGTTAATGGCATGTGATTTCAGTAATATATGTACATTATATAAATAAATCACAGCCATATTCGATCCACTAGTGGATGAAGCCTCTCCCTAAAAGGAGGAGTTGGTCTACTATTCCCACGCTGACCAGCTGAAGCTTTCACTGTGATCGCCACTGTCTTTTATTCACAGCAGCTCCCTACTTGTACTCACGATGCTGGGTCAACAACGAAATTTTTGAGCCCCCACCGGGAATCGAACCCGGGACCCTTCGCACTGAAATCCACTAGGCTACCCAGGAGCTCATATATATATATATATATATTAATCAATCCCAGCCATATTCGATCCACTACTGGTTGAGGCCTCTCCTAGAGGGAGGAGTTGACTACTGCTCCCACACTGACCAGGCGTATTGGGAGAACGAGGAAGACGGAGAACCGAAGCTCTCAGCTGTGATTGCATCACGATACTTGGTGGGCACCGTTCCAGACCCTCACACTTTAGAAAAAATATCTTGACAGATCCGGGAATCGAACCCAGGACCCCGTTATCAACAGTCAGCGACCGTAACCACTAGCACTAGACCAGCAGGGTGGTTATATATATAAGGCGTGTGGGTCTGGAACGGTGCCCACCCAGCATCGTGATGCAATTGGGGAGCTGCTATGAATAAAAAGATAGTGGCGATCACAGTGAGAGCTTAGGCTCTCCTCTCCCAAAACGTCTGGTGAGCGTGGGAGGAGTAAACAAACTCCTTCCTCCTACATAAATATGGCTGTGATTAATATTATCTATCAGGGAAAGTCTTTCCCTGATTACAATCTTTATTTATATCCGCTATATGTAAGATAGAGATGTGAAACTGGTGTCAAAATGTTGGGAAACTAACGAAGTTGCAGGTTTCAGTAGCGTGGCTGTAGAGTAGAAGTTCAGGAAACCGGAAATGTTGACAAATCAGGAAGAAGTTCAGTGTGTTTTCCGGTATCGGCGCTTTCTTAACGTAATTCCATTAGATTTTTTCTATATGGTTATGTCAAGGACAATACCTACGGAAGTCCTGTAGCAGGTCTTAACAGCTTTGTAACAACGGATATTCAGAGTCATTGCATCGATCCCTCCTTTGATGTTGGCTTGTGTATGGATAGAAATTGAATATAAACTAGATGTGTTACCAAGGACGCTCACATACAGACTTACTGATGTTTTTCTATTACCCAATAAACTTGGTTAATTTTCCAACATTTTGGCACCAGTTTCACCTCTTTATCATGTTTGCGGCAAAAATAAATACAGTTTGTAATCAGGGAGTCATTTCCGACACCCGAAATCAAAATGGCGTTAGTGCTATATGACTACAATTAATTTCTTACTTTTATAACAGATGTGTGAAAAATATTTTTTTCGTGAACGTTCTGCACGGCGAAAAGACACTGGCTCTCATAAAAGTGCGTCATATGAAACAACGGAGCACCGCAATCCACTCGGCAGTTACCAGTCATTGGCAAACAGCGTGTTCTAAATTACCCGCCGTCCGTAATTACCCCTCGCTCTACTGTTATTATTATAGGGGTTAACATCCCATCTCGGAAAACTAAAGTCAATAATACATAACCAGATAATGTCCCGGTTTAAGAAAACAAAATTATGGGCAGCCTAGTTATTGACGCCACAAAGTTTTCTCATCCGGAAGAGTATAGGATGACGTAACATGGAGGAGTGTAATAACTATTACCTTATTATTCAATGATACCAAACATTAATTCGTACAATAATGAATAATATGGTATTCACGATTTCTTAGTACGAAAATAGGGAGGATAAAGCACACCAAAATATCTTCAGTATTGTCGCTCTCTGTTTACGGTTCCGCAAACACCTTTGCAAACGCAGACAGGGATCACCTTCCAGACAAACTGACCTTGACACCCGGTCAAAACTAATTTTTCATTTCCTTTACTTAGTTTCGTACGAATCAGATTGTTAATCCGCGGGCATATTGATTATCCAACTATAATCCGAACGTTTACATGCTTTGCTCAACATGAAACATTCATTTTGATAATTAAACCGTAATTAACATCGCTTATTAATAACTAAAAGCGCTATTTAACACAAACAATTACAGGTTATATTGATCTGACTCGCTACTCAACGAACTGATTTTCAATCTTCCATTTTTCATGAAATCATTATTAAAACACAACTGGAAACTCTTCAATATATTTAACATTAACTAAATATTCATTTAACACGTGAAATAACTTTGGCGCACTCATCAATTCTCAACGAATAGCTCCATGAATGCGAAAATAAATCGTCCAGATTAAACATCTAAATTCAGTTTTCCACGCAGTGACACCCGTCACGCACAAAGTATAGTTGCTTTGAAACTAACCCTTAAATAAATTAGACATAATTTAATTGGCACACGAACAACCGGAAATTATTTAAACAATACATTTCTACTAACCTTCAGAAACATTTAACTCAATACTTGTCTTGTGTCTTCCTTTCTCCTTTTTTGTTTTTTTCTATATCTCCACAAACAGGTCAAGTTGGTCTTGTGCCGTTGCCACAATGCTCACTACTAGGGATTGCTAATATATTCAGGAACTGTTCCATAGTACTGATACTCAGGAACGGTTACTACACTTCAAAATGGAACTGTTACTGAAGAACTGTTCTATTTACTTCATGTAGCTCATAGAACAGAAGATTAAAGCTCGTAGCGTGCCATCAGGTGCGCGTATTGAAGTTCAAGTTGAACAGAGGAACGATTCCATCGAGATAGAAATATACGCCATTAAGTGATGTATCCAGAGGCTGGGCTGGAGGGGGGGGGGGGAGAATTCACCCACCAGGAAATTCAAAAGTCCCTGAGGAAGTTCTTTTTTTTTTAAAATTTACTTCTTATATTTGCAAATTTTACTCATATCATATGAAACATCTTCTTCCCATCGTTTGTAAGACTGCTTCCCACATATGATGAGCTTACTTCGAAAACGTGTAATCTAAATTTGTAAAAATGAAGTCCCAGAAAGAATTATTTTATTAATTTTCACCTAAATAATTTTAAATAGTGTTTTGATTATCAGTTATGATAATAATTCATAATATAATGTTAAACATATTTGAAATTGTTAACTGAAAATTCAAAATAACAATTGAATTTCAGAACGACATCAATTTTAAAACAGAAGTTTAAAACGACATCAATTTTAAGTCCAAAACACTATACCTAAGTAATCAAAATGGTGTTCAGCCCCTACTCCGCTACTAACTTTTAAAATTGGTTAAATATTCCCTGGTCGAAGGAGTAACAAAAACACGTAGCCACTGTTGGATAAAACGGTGGAAAAGTTAAAAACTCGTCAATTAATAATATTTTTTTTTCCACCTCATAAGTTTTTATTTTATCGAATTTTTAAAACATTTCACATTGTTACCTGTCCGGTTTTATTCAACAAAGTATACCTTTCTTTTTGCAATTGTCATGGTCAGCGAAAAATTACCAAGAAATTCAGCTAGTTTTTAAATAACTCTGAAGCAAGAAACAGATGGAAATAGAGAGTAATGCCGACAATAATAACCTCTAAAGCAGCAAAAAGGGAAAGGAAACCATAATTTTCATCTTCATTTCTTCTTGGCTGAAATTCGGGTCATTTATGCGTCGGGACACCGGGACGCAGGTCTCGATTCCGGTACGGTTTCGGGTTTTGCGGGACAAAAAAGACTCCCTATGTGAACTATATGTCGCGGGCGACTGGAAAGTACATATATGCAGTTGTCACGTTTTGTAAAATGCTCTTGACATATAAAGTGAATGGGTACAGATCTGAACTCCATAGTAGAGATACAACTCTAGGTAATATAATGACAATGAGTAAGAGTCCAACTATTGATGTACTAGTATACCCTACTTTTGTCGCACATACTCAACATTGCCATCGTAACATCATTGGAATTTTACTGTAATTCATCAGAATTGTGACAACGGAGGACATTTCGCCGTCCCTGAAACATTGCAGAAAGAAATTTAAATGTACATGTAATGTCACCAATGTTGCCGAGTTCGAACTCTACGACATACCATCCTGGCATGTTTTCCAGTGTTTCCGTTTCACCAGGCGAAGGCCAGAATGGTACATATCCACTTAATAATTTTGACCTGACACGAAGCTGATTCATGCTTGTTTTGACAAGTGTGACAACTGGATGAAAGCTTATAAATCAAACCAAAAATGTTTCGACAAGGTTGAATCATACAGCCTAGTTTACAAGAATCCTGATCGAAATAGCATTAACAGGAGAAGAATGACACTCAGGTTTCAAGCGGGATTCAAACGCTCAACGTATCATCAAGGTCACTTTGGGCTGTGTCATGCTTGAAGTTGTTTTGTTCTTATAATGATCACGATTGTGTCACCAACAGTGAGAGAAATTTATTTTTTTCACTAAACGGAAGTAAGAATATTTTTATAGTAGGTTCAAAAAAAAAAACGTGATCTTCATTACATCCTGGCTATCTGTATTATTCTCTCGTCTTTCGTACGGTTGAAAATTTCGCACTTGTCTGCAGCTGGATTTGAACCTGGAACCTTGGGATTAGAAGTTCGTCGCCTTAATCATTCTGCTAGTTTTTAAAAAACTTGGTTCGCCCTAAGCGGGCTTTACTTGTTCAACTTGTTATATACTTGTTTCAGCTTTGTTGAACTTGTTCTCTCTTAAATCTAAGTTAAAATCACACACACACACACACACACAACAATCAATGCTCGAGGCGGGATTCGAACCCACGATATTGTAGTCGAAAGACAAGTGAATTAAACCTCTTGGCTACCTGATCGGCGAAGTAACCACGCCAGGATTCGATCCCGGGACCTCTGGAATAGCTTTCCGATACCTTCACCATCACACCAAGTTAGAACTGTGCTATTGAGGCAACTGCTATCTTCTTATTACAGATATGTTCACGATTGCATCGCTACAGCTAAACGCCTGGCAACTCCTAGAGCTAAACACGTGTAACTTTCTGCACAGCCAGTGAATCAGTAGAGAGCTGTTATAATGTATAATAGTTTATACTTTTGTTGGAATGTTTTCATTGCGTATATGTATAATAAAAACAATGTAACCTGATGGCCAAAAATTTGCGTGAAATTAGGCTGACCATATTTTGATTTACTTAAACCGGGACATTATCTGCGATGTACATACTATTGACTTCGATTTTTCGAAACCGGGATGCTAACTGCAATAATAATAGTAACAATAATAATCGGAACGACACTGAGAGGCGAGCACATTCGAGTCTTGATGCCTGCCATATTTCTTCTCATCTTTTAGGGTTTCCATCATTTTCACAAGGAAAATGCTGAAATTGTACCTTATGAAAACCGAGGTTACTCCCAGAAGAATGCCCGGTGAAGGCTCGATGTTCCTACAGCTTGTGATAGACTTAGGTTGTATTTGCCACTCCAGCCCAGGCAAATTAATTTTAAATTACTTTTTTAAATAATTTAAATTTATTTTAAATTAAATTCAGGTTTAAAATCAAATTTACCTTAAAGTTAGTCTATTACAAGTCCTATATAAATTAATATTAATTCATTATTATATCTGCCAGGAAAAATGACAAACCAGCGGTAAGGAAAATATTCTAACCTGATTTTCTCAACCTAGGTCAGTGGATTTTGTAATATTTTTAAAAATGCAATTGCCGGAAATTGATCCCGTGTCGCATGGCCAGTTAGCTATCCGATGCTCTAGGTGAATGGCATTCAACTGGGGGTACGCGACAACATCTTAAGAATATACACATTTTATTATTTCGTGTAAGTTCAGAGTTATATAAATTATTTGTTTCCGGGCGAACTTGTAATGTGCACGTTACTGCACTATTTAATACTTCTTTTGCGTTTATCTTCGTAACACCTTTTGTGTTCTTGTTGGGAATCAATATCCTTTCATATTAAAACTTCAAGTTCTCTCTACTCGTCTGCAGTGCTACAATATTTTTGAAAAGTAAGGATTTTGTCTACACGGCAAGTCTGGTTTTCAAATGGGAGCTGAAAAATGCATGTGGTTAGTTGCCCGGGTTACAATCGGGCTTTGGCTAGTGCCAGAAGTGTAGCCGCTTTGTCCTAGTTGTAGTTGTTGACCTGCCTGAAGATGAAAGAAATCTCTGGGAAAGAAGGAATTGGCAGCTGGAGTTCTATTTTTGTAGTGAGGTGTGTTCGGGCAACATTTTCCTAGCAAGCGTACGTTTAAATGAAGTGCACGAGAAATTTTAAATAATCTTTTCTTAATTTGGTTACGCCCCTCTGCACTATTTGCAACCAAACCTAATCACACAGCCTACTTTAGTGTGTCAACTGATGGGGCTGCTTTAATGGCAGGCTCCTGAAAGTTGTTTCTCGTATTTGCGAGATTACGAGGATGTAGTGTTTTTTTTATTATTCCCAGAATTTGGGGGAGACGATAACATCCAAGACTGGATTACAAATCATTTTGTTTCATTAACATAAATTTATCTGATCATTTGTTAAGAATGAAAGAAAACCTGTTGAAAATGGCGATGGTTCATTGAAATCAAAGCCTGAGAACTTGTTAAAAATTTGAATCCTTAGGAATTATGCTCGTAACGAGTACAAGGAACTTAGTGATAATGCTTTTTCACACTTTCTCCCATTTCTCTCAACTTTACTTGCCAGAGCAGGGTTCCTATGCATTAACGTCAATCAGAACGTAACACAGAAATCGGGTGAATCCAGAATCAGCTCTTATCCTTACACTCATGAAGATTTCAACACGAATCGAGGACCTGGCATGCCGCAAACAAGATTAACTGTCTCATTAAGTCAGTACTACATTAAGTAACAATTTAACAATATAATTTTACTTTGTTAATTGTGTATACATCTGTGATACTTTGTCTCTGAGAAAATAAAATGACGTACCTCATTTTTCTGAACATTTAAGGAGAAGCGTTTACAGCTTTAGTGAGGCCATGCTACGTAGTTGTGCAACGGCATTCATACTTTGTGTATCTAAGAAATTATGGACTGTAGAGATATGACACTTGGTCTCGTTACATGTTTTCTTCTGAGAAACACAGAACCATAACTCAATTTCGTAATTGTTTTTAGATGCACCAATTTATTCTTCCATATCCATAACAACAATGAAGCTCTTTCAACAATGAACCAAAAAGAAAAGAAAAAAATCGGCACAGACAGAACTCTTGAATTGGTTATGAGCTTACTTCCCTGAAAGTTTGAACTCTCTCGGCTTAAATTTGTAGGAACAACATTGAAATGTCGTGCAACGATAAAAATACATTAGACATACGTATACGGAGATTGCGCTGCCATCTTCTGTTGGAGATTTTTGCTTTACATTAACCGTAATTATTTATTACATTTTAATAGCTTCATTCTCCTTTCTATCGTTTAAATAAAAATGACAAAAGGTAATATTAATTACACCCAAATCAATGCATTAAATAATTGTATTTTGGATTTATTTCGGATGTAATTATGCACTAACAACTTTGGAGGTACAAATTTGAGTGGAAAGTGTTTCTAGGGGTACGCAGAGAAAAGCGTTTAATACCACTGCTCTAGTCAATCGCTAAGTCGTCATTTTTTTCGCTGTTGTTTCCCACTATCGTGTATAGGCCTACTTTTAGAAGTTCAGCGCAACGCTATGTAACAATCCTCTGATGAAGGCAACCAACTAATTTCAATCCTTTACCAGAGGCGGACTGGCCAGGGCCGCTAGGCCGGCCTAGGCTCTCTCAGAAAAAAAATAATGAAAACAATAAAAAATAAAGAGACAAAAACTAAAACAGAAGAAAGCTAAATAATTCGGTAGATCACTGGTTATTATGCTGCCAACACACACACCTCTTCCATCCTTCCATCAGTAAGTTAACTTCTTCAATAGGACCCTTTTGTTACTGGATTTGTTGCTAGGCCCATCTTTCACTATGATCTATTATTATTGGAAACTGTGATTTAGTTTGTGCCTGGGGCCTTGGGCCCTTCTTTCATTATATTGTACAGTTGGGGCCCTTCTTTCATTTCATTGAGCAGTTGGGGCCCTGGGCCATTTTTTCATTATGTTGGGCAGTTGGGGTCCTGGGTCCTTTTTCATTATGTTGGGCAGTTGGGGACCTTTCATCGTTGAAGACTGGGGCCTGGTTTGTAGCTGGGCCCATATTTAACCACAGGCTGATGGGTCCTTTATGGATGTTAACACATCTTGTAGGTCTATATTTGATCACTTAGAAACAGCACATTTTTAAAAATGTATTTACTTTTGCCTAGTCCAAATATCAAGTTCATTTAGAACAGAAAACATGCTTCGTTTTTGGAATTATCCGCTGGAGCTTAGGCTACAGTGTTGACATGGATTTTGTTTCGCCAGCATAAATACCATAATTCTATCCAGCTCTGGAATAAAAAGTGTTCTATCACAATCATGGCCAGAAGGCAATAATGCCAATAAAGTACGAGATTGAAAATAAAGGTGTAGGTAAGTACTACAGTAGACGCAAAATAACGTGATTGCTTATCAGAAGACAATGCAAAACGTTTTAGAGTAGGGCCTGCTCAGAATAGACGTAACCTTGCAGTGAGCAATGCCTCTTCCGTAGCGGCCAAGTAATTATTTTTGCGTCTGCTGTGAGGTTGATTGACGTTACGTCACAGAGGTGTTTTGATCACGTGGTGCTGGTACAAACATCCAAGGTACATCAGCAGCATTTGTAGAACTTTATACAGGCTACCTCAAACAATGTAAACAAATGACGTCATTGTAGTCTCATTGAAATTTTTCTATCGATCTTGGAGAGTTCGATCAATGTTTGAAGTCTGACACAAGAGGGAATATTTCAATGTTTAGGCAAAGAAAGGTCGTACTTTGATCGAACACTCCAAGATTGATAGAAAAATTTCACTGAGACTACAATGACGTCATATGTTTACATTGTGTGGGTGGTAACCTGCATAAAGTTCTACAAAGTTGCTGACGGACCTTGAATATTTCCCGGTGTCACGTGATGCAGTGCATCAACATCATTGCTTTTTCATCATTATAATTGTAATTATATACGGTGTAATAGTCTGAGGGCCCTTCTTAATAACAGCGGCCTAGGTCCTAATATAGCCAGTCCGCCCCTGTCCTTTACAGTCAATATATTCGCTGTTATTGCAAGAACAACTTTAGTTAATAACGTATCTCGGAGTACAGAAACATTGGTATTCACGGTAACATTTATCAACAGCAAATAAAGCGTACTCAGAAACGACTCGTGAATAAGTGTGTTATTGTATTCAAGGTCTGACCAAGCATGCCTCATTCCTCCCAACATCATATTATAATGAATATATCATGACATCGGGGTAGAGCCGACGTCATGTTCATTGAGTACATCGTCAAATAAATTGAAAGGAATAAAATATCCTCTTAATTCGTCACAAACTACCCCTTCACTAATCTGGATTAAAGGTACCTTTACGTTAATTGAACCGTGTTCCTCCCAGTTGTTAAAAAAAAGCACGAAGATACATTCAGCGATAAAACACTGCATCGATACTTAACTAAATCCGTGTCTTTTCTTATTAACTGTACTACTAAGTGCACTAATCTGCGGACCACCGCCAGCTGCCTCTATAGCTGCCTGCCCATTCGCTTCAAAGAGCATTGTTTGCCACGTGAACATTTCCTTCCTAATTCCGACGCTAGAGGCAGCACAATACATCCGTTTTAGTCAGTAACTCTTGAGTATTGGTATAGGGAAAGCTGAATTTTTCGAAGAGTTCTAAGAAAAGAATGGTGCACAATTGTTGCGTACCATTCTGTAAGGCAAAAAAAAAAAAAAAAAAAAAGAAGGCAAGTCGGAATACAGTGGAGTACGTAAGAGAGACAGGAGGAACATCTAAAGGAATGGAAAGCCTCAGTAATAGTTTCGGTTTATAGAAAGGCGATAATTCTGACTGTAATAATTACCGTGGAATCTCTTTACTCGTAACATGTTACTACAAAGTTCTGAATAATATGGTGCTAACACGCCTTGGCGTGTACATAGATGAAATAATGTGGATTTAAAGGAAATAGTTCTACGTTGGACCAGATTTTTGCCTTGAGACGAAATGGGAATACATTGGGACGTTTCACCGCTTGTTCATTGATTTTTAGAAAGAATATGATTCCATCAAAAGGGGAAAACTATGTAATATTCTAGTATGATCTGGAATTCGAAAGCAAACTGTTCAGCTACTGAAGATGTGTCTCAGCGACCCCACAAGCCCAATACGTATAGGTAATAAATAATATGTCAAATACTTTCGAGATTGACAGCGAATTGAAACAAGGTGATGCTTGGTCACCACTACTGTTTCTTTCCATTAGAGTATGCTATTTTAAAAATAATTCTGCTATTCTGCCGGTAATATTTTATGGTTGCGAAAGTTGGAGTATGACTCTCGGAGATGAACATAAATTGCGTGTGTTTGAAAATAAGGTATTGACAAAGATATACGATAGACTGGAGAATGAAGGCGACTGTATAGTAAAGACCAGGCTGTACGACTCACCCATTGTTGTACGAATAATGAAATTACGACGGCTAAGATGTGAAGGTTATGTAGCTCGGATGGGGGAAAACGACGAATATGTTCGTGTTTGAGGCCATTGGGAAGACCGAAACTTCGTTGGGATTACAATATTAGAAGAGATCTTCCTTCGAGAGGTAAGTATTCTTGATATTGTGAATGAAATTATTTTTTTTTATTTTTATCACAAAGTTAAACTGAGGTAATACCATTTACTGAGGAAAAAAAAAACACTGAGGTATTTTATCTTCGTATCGCCTAAAGACTTATTTTTCATTGAAAGGGTGTGTAATTTTGCATTCGCGCAATGAACGTTGAAACCAATACCGTAGCATTACATACTATTCTTTAATTCACAATGGCTCATCGTGTCCTGAAATCCTGTAACGTTAATTTAACTCAGTTCCCGACGTCATATAATGATGAAATTTTGCACGGCGACGTAAGTCGGGTGGCAATACAATATTCCGTTGTTAATTGCATATAGTTCTATATATTTATATATTTTAAAAGCATATATATATATATCATATTCAGCTGTTTCCTATCCACTGCTGGATGAAGGCCTCCCCCTTTTCTTTCCACATATCTCGGTCTGCTGATATCCTCATCCATGTAGTTCCTGAAAAACGTTTGATTTCATCTACCCATCTTACATTTGGACGTCGTCTCGGTCGTTTCTTTTCTCTAGGAATCCACTGTAGTACATTTGTCGTCCACCTTCCATCTGTTCGTCTAGCTATGTGACCGGCCCATCTCCACTTCATCTTCTTCGCAGTCTTGATTACATCCTCTCTCTACCTTTGTTTGTGCGCCAATCCATTCATTTCTCTTCATGTCCCTCCTGGTTATTCCTAGCATGCACCTCTCCATTGCTCTTTGTGTGACTCTCAATCTTTGAGTCGTTTGCGCATTCAATGTCCAAGTTTCACAGCCGTACATCGTTACAGGTAAGACACATTGATTATAAACTTTACGCTTCAGACACATTGGAAGTTTGCTTTTGAAAATAAAGTGTAGTCTTCCAAACGAACTCCACGCCATCTTCTATTTATTTCATCAGTCAACTTTGCATTCGATGTTTTAAGCTGGCCTAGGTAAACATACTCATCAACTATGCCTATTGTCTCTCCGTTAATCTTCACTTCCTTCTTTG